>JABFPB010001447.1:0-25281 GCA_022817645.1 Ceratoteleas bidentatus | reverse complement strand
CATCCACTAGATATTTCTTAACATTGTTCCATTTATGTAAATGTATTTCAGCCATATGTATCTTGTATCTCGCACCTCCGATTAAATCAGAATACTTTTTTCACACCATTTCAAGATTTATATACAGAAACCACGCGGTGACGGACAGTTGCATAAATTCTGACTTCTCTCATCCCAACTTTCGCACTTGGAGTCGCAGCAGATGATTTGATCTTGATATAATATCAAACCTAATCTTTTATTCATTAGCTGATACTCGGAGGAATGCGGTGCATGGAATCTACGATCGCGACGACGGCAAATAAAGTACGAATTCAGAACAGAATCCGCACGAAGAAGCAGCTTGTCCACAGGAATACAATTTCATCGATTTTTGCTGGAACAATATCTTAACTGGAACCTGAGTCAAAGGAAACTTGACCCATTCACTCGCTCGCTGGTTTACGAGACCATTCAAACAGTCGATCGGCTGCCAACGAACCTGAACCTTCAACGATCAATAGACCATTCTGATATTACTCCGTTCCTACCATCAGTACTTTCAAACGCATTGTCCTTCCCTAAATCCGAGTTTACACGCAGAAAAACGAATTTTCACTCACTCGGGAACCTATTTCCCAATAAGAAAGTTCAAGTAAAAGTGCGCGCGAGATTAATGGAGTGTACCATTTCTCTGGGTCGGACAGAAATAATAAGGTCAACTTTGCGACCAGCCTTGCGCGATCACAATTTCAAATGACCTCTGCTAAAAGCATTAATTGGTAGGCCTGCGAGTGGATATTGTAAACAAGTAAACATAACATTATGCAAATCCGACATAAGGAATAATAACGACTCACTTCGACACCTCTTACGTATCGCCGGCGAACTTTTGTGTTGGATCTGCATACGCTATGGTGCTGCTACGCATTCTCCGCTCATTCACGCTAACCCGTTTACGTAACAGTTTCGAATCTAACAAGCCAGCGTTTTTACTCAATCGGTGTCGGAAAATTCGTGTCGCATTTCTTCGACTCTTCGTATCGTTACACGAGACGTGTACTTGAGAAAGAAAAACGCGCATGCAAAAGTTGTCACTTATCATAATTTATTCCGCCAGTTATGCAACTGCTTGTTTTAAAAGAAATCAGATAGTTTGTTTTCCACGTGAGAACAATGCCGCAAAACATCTTGCGCCGATCGAGGAATTGTCGGTCACAACCGCGCCGTTCCAAATACAAAATTCATTCCGCTAATGAATTTAACGAAGGGACGCACAACCCGACTGTTCGCTAATGTTCGCAAAAACGCCGCTTTGCGTAAGAAAGGAGTCCGCCGAACAATAAAATGCGTTTTGCCAAATCGTTCCACATTATCGTTAACAGCGTGCCCGAAAAGCCGCCTGACATTAACGCACTGCGTCCTTTAACGAACTTCGGTAAATGCCTCCGAAACCTCTTTCTTTTCGACCGCCTTTGTCCTCCCGCCATGCAAATCGGCGTTTCGTTTGACGAAACAAAAATTATACTGAGGGAACGAAATGGAAATGGTAGTTCTTTCGGTAAATGTTGTGAGTTGAGGTAGAAAGACTTTGGGATGTCTGAAGTGGCTTTTGTGGATGTAATAGTGATATTGCATTATTTCCACAGTGGCAGTTTGTAATAGAGGAGCTGCGTACATTAAAAAAGTATTGCAATTCTACTATTTTGTCATCATCATTGCGATTAACTACATCTTAATGAACAAATATTTATAATAATTTAATCCAGATGCGCTTTTTATTTCCTCCATTTTTACTCCAATAAATTAAGTAAATTATCCTTACATAACTTTAATTTATAATTCCCAGCAAAATTTTATAAATTCCATACTTTATTTCCATACCAAATTTACATACTTACATAATATCTACAAACTCATACAAAAATATACTTCCCCGTGCCAATCCTGGAAAAAGTACAGAAACTCCAAAGTTAAAACCCCCACCCACCGTTCGAATTTCTAAAACAAACATTCCACTCCCAAAACTCCACACCTCCACTTCAATCTACTTCCACTCACTTTTTCCACTCATTCCCCCAAATTACCCAACCCGTTCGCGGCGAACTCAAAGCGCCCTCCGAAAAACTTGCGTCTTTTCACTTGCGCCGACAAACGGCATTTATTTTTCCCGGCCGAAAATAGCGCCCTCTAAACATTTACTTTACAAAAATCGGTGGTCGCGCGAACATCACAGATCAAAGTGTACTTAACGAGTCCGAATAACTGGCGAGTGTTTACAGCGGCGAAACACTTAGCTCTTGCGATAGCGCGGGCGAAATTTATTTGCGATCGTGTCTAATCGCGCGGTTGATAGCGTGATTTAGGCGCGCGCGTCCGAGCCGGCCAGATAAAGTTCATAAATCGCGCCGGCAGATGATAGATTAAACGCGCCGTTTCTTGGGATCCCGGCTGCGCGCCGACAGACGCTAAAGACAACGAAATTAATTGCACGCAAAAACTGTTGCGCCGCGGAGTAATTGAGGAGGACGAGAGGCCGCGCTGACTCGCTCGTCATTTCGCGCTGTCACAATTAGCGGGCCGTAATTGCGCGACGGGAAAAGGGAGAAAAGTGCGCTGTCAAATGAAGGGAATGGCCTAGGGTATTCGGGGGAACTGTCTCGTGAATGTTGCGACAAAAAGAGGATGATGTAAGTGTACTTAGAATAGTGGGAAAATGGTGATAGTTTTTTAGGCAAGGCAAGTTTGGTTATTGCGGTTTTCGGACTCTGAATATCAGCGATAAAGTAAAGGGGAAAAAATGTTATTGATTCAAAAGCGAACTTGATATAGAACGTAGGATTACTGAAAGGATAATAGATTTTGTGGGATCAACAGCGGATTCTGTTGGATCAATAGCAATTGTTATTGATTCAATAGAATTTGCTGTTGCTTTAACAATTTAGTTTTTGCAATTTTTAGTGAAATTCCCGTTTGCATTTTAGAAAAGACTTTTCTTGCCAATTGTAAGCAGTAGACTTGTTCTTCTGAATTATCTAATTAATATAAACATTGAATTAACTACATTGTCAGAACTACGAAACACCCTATTATTATATTAATTCGATATAAACATTGAATTCGAAGTTGCATGTGTGAAGTTACGTGACTATTTCGGACTGCTTTCCACCCTAATTAATTCGTAGAGCGCTGCCATTGTTCTTAGTCGAACGCAGATCTCCGGTTAAACATGATGTATTATATTGTATATTAGATGGACTTTTATACATAAAATAGATATGTACATATAGTATACACATACTAGACATATGTAAAATTGATGTTTTATCAGGAGGAAGGTTAGGTTAGATAGGGAGTTTAAAATACTAAAGGTTCGTAATGGAACCCAATGTAGAAGAAAAATGACTACGTTTTCTTCATTCTTGGAAAAGTTACTACGTATTGTTAGTTTAGAAATACATTTACGAGAACATTATTACATAGTTTTGTAAAAATACGTTTTAAAATAAATGGATGTTCGATAATGACTTTGTACTTTTTTTTTAATTACAGTACGTCCCAATTTATGTTCAGCCTGAGAAATAAAATTATTTTTGTTGATATAAGTTCATCAAATTATGTTTCATTGAACAAATCAACAAATTAGCGAGACACGACTAAAATTTATTTTCAGCAGTAAATTAATAAAGTTTCACTTTTACAATTGATTGAGTACAATTAGTTACTGAAGCATTACTCGTTTTTTATTGAATAAAATACTAATGGTAACGTTCAAGTTAATTATAATTGAGAAATGACTTGGTGATTGAGTGAGTTTTTAACGTTCTTTATTATTCCGGTGAATTTGCCATTTCATTTTTCAATGTAAGTATTTTATATAACAGTTGTACTAATGATATTAATCGCGAGTACAGCTTTTCATTTATCCTCTAATTAATGGTTTTATCTATACACAGTAAATCCGATCGATCATATTACTATCATTGTTAGAGAGGATATATGTTTGTCTATATTATATGTATTGTTTGAATATATTATATGTACCTAAGATAATACAATGTTTCGGAACGCTAAGATTCTCGTTATCAGCATATAAATAAGATTTACGACTTAAACTGACAAATTAATATTAATAATATTAGTTTTTCGTGTTGCGATGTATTATGTTCTAGTACATATCAGCAAGTGCAGTAAAATATACAGTGCATCATTTAACGTGGATTTTTTAATACGAACAATTTAGGCAAAATCGGCAAAATCTTTGTTTAAGTGACTGTGCATGTGCGAATTTTAATTCATATAAGAATTAATAATAATAATAACAATAATAGCATAATCGATAGTCGCGTGAACTTTTAGCAAAAAAGAACATTGAAAATGCCTTTGAAGCTATAAAACTCGCGTTTAATGCAACATTGACATATAGGATTGGATCAATATTTTGGAAACGAGAGTATAATAAGAGCACCATTTTTCATTCAGCAACATATTTATGTTCTTCGTAGCGATTGTAATCGATATTATTTTACAAATGGAAAGACTCCAG
Source organism: Ceratoteleas bidentatus (assembly GCA_022817645.1). Classification (NCBI taxonomy): domain Eukaryota; kingdom Metazoa; phylum Arthropoda; class Insecta; order Hymenoptera; family Scelionidae; genus Ceratoteleas; species Ceratoteleas bidentatus. The sequence continues at coordinate 20,756 of JABFPB010001447.1, read as the reverse complement.
AAATTATTTCTTCAAGCTACAACAAAATGCAATTATTTTGACGTTTGAGTTTATATCTGCACGTGTCGAACAGAATTTTATTCTAAAGCCAAAATAATGTTATTTCAGTATATATAACACGTGTAATACATAACACCTAAATACGGAAATATAATTTAACTGCACCAAATAAATAAATCTATTTTCAATATTTATTCATAAATGCTTCAGATAAATTTAGTTGTCTTGCAGACATGATATATTTCACATAAGTAAATGTAAGCGTACATAGTGTCAAAAACCGGTGTTAGTATTAATTCCGGGATGTGTAAATGTGATGTTTTTGCTACGTTCGATTAAAAATGCCACTGTGAACGATAATTTACGCACATTTTTCGTTTACTGGTAATAATTTAACTTTAAACATTATTTTAAGGTCAAAGACAAATTCTTTTCCCAGAATTAAATCAGTCTGCAGACACCGTTACCATAGCTCAAAACAGATGCTTACATGTAGCTTATATGGCATTCATAGTATATGGCCTTCTCCCCTCGCGCCCCATTGCAGTTCGGTTCAGTTAACGATAACGATTTCCGCGATCGCGAGTTTCACAAGAATTTTCTTGATGTCACTTAGAGTCAACTGCCAAATGGAAGTGAAGGTTAATAGTTTATCTTTTCCACAATGATATATAGCATCTATGATACACAAATATTATTTAAATTATTTATCTTATATTTATCTAATCCTTATCTTATTATTTATAATATTAGTATTTTATTTTCGAAACAAATAAACTTTTGTTTCACATCGTACAAAAATAATGAATAAAGTATATTTAATAAAAATTATAATACACGGAGAGAAATGATGTTTGAAATTTTATAAAGTACGCAAACGTATGATGATAATGTCAGACTATTTACAATGTACATATAATGTTGGTCCGTATTTAACGAAATTTTACATTGAGTTAATCGGAAGTGTGAAACGTCTGTTATTTGTGCTGGGATTAATAATTAATTATGTTTTCCTCGTTTTATAACCGTTTATGAAAAGCAATTATAATCCTTTTCACACCTTTTCATACATTTGCCTTTAAATTTTATGAAATGTTTATTTCATAAACGAGATTTAATTAGTTCGAAACAATATTGCAAGGGTATTGCCTTTGTCTCTCTTAAGCTTTATCAGTAATCTCACGTGCAAGTTGTAAATTGCAAAGGTACTCTATATAACAAAGTTACTGTATACACCAAACGTATTCGAATGGCATCATCCAAAATAACCAGATTGTGGCTAAACCAAAGTCACATTGAAGTCACAACTATTCTAACGAATAATATTCTCTTCGTCTTACTCTTGCATTTTTAAGATTTCTCATAGCAATTCATGAAGATCTACCTAGATTTTACAAGTATACACTGTTAGCGTCCATATACAACCACAAAAATTGTATTCACCCTACTCCACCATTCCCACATTTTTCTCCCGCGAAATCTACAAGTCTCCAGCAGCATCCCGTATCCGACTCGAAATCATAAATTCCACATTAAATGTCCCCCATCTAACGCCCCACTAGACCGCGCGATCCCCGCAAACAAATTTGCATTAACTTTTCCTTGCTCGGTCCCGGTAGGTGGCGCTTATCGCTCGGGTGTGCACACAGCGCCACCCCCCGTGTTGGCGTAAAGGATCTGACACCAGAAATGATTCATCCCGGCACATATGCGCAAATACGAGCCGATGCTCCCCGAAGACACGTAAATTGAATTACTCGTGTGCCGACTGGATCAGCAGATAATAAAGAGCAGATAATGCCGCTCGTTGGCCATCTGTTATCCCATTAATAAATCTCGTCGCCGCGCGCTGTCGTACAAGCCCGGGACGCGCAACTTCCGCAATGTAGCTGTTCGTACCGGTGTCGGAGCATTGTCCCGAACTGCGCACAAAGGTTCCGTCCGCGTTTCGCGACTAAGCGCAAACGCATTAGTGGCGTTGGGGCGATTAGTTGGAGCTGCGCAGCGTTGATCAGGTCGAGTGGTAACGCGTTTCGCGTGTTTAGATAAATCGGGATTCGGAGTGGCCTTGGAGGTAATGACATTCCCAGACAAGCTTATACCAAGATAAATGCCGGACGCATGGTCACTCTTCTTGTAGCTCGGCTGGAACATGGTCCCTGGGACGGAAAAAGTGTAATTCGTTATCTCGGGGCATCCCGGGAACATTAATGGCGACGTTTTGCAGGCGAATCCGGACAAGATTCATTGGGAATCATAACTGAAAGTCGCAGGAGGGAAAACGCGGAGAATTTGTACGGAAAGTTTATAGTTTGGCTGTGAAATTGTCAGTGGAGGTCGTAGAGGCAGAATGGAGTTTTACAGGAAAGTTGTTTTACGGTCGAGATTTGAACTCGTTTTCTTAGATTGGTAGGCTCCTGCAGTGCTGATTGAGGCATAGTTAATTGGTCAATAAGGTACAAATTCATGACAAATTTGTGGATTTTTATCTGATATGTGGGTTTTAAATCGCTGAGACGAAAGCATAAAGTTATCAGATTGAATAACGGTCACCATCCAAGTATCGAACAGCGCCAATGTTGCTTAACTTGAAGAGCAAATGTAGATGCATGTATTCCTCTTGTATAGTTCAGTGGTGGCTTGGAAAACCAGAATACTCCAATGTTTGTCAATGTTAAGCTAATAGTGAACATTGACTTAAGCCTTTTTTTCATCTCCTTTCTCCTAACACAATTTTTCTTAAGAACCAGGGATCTCCACCAAAAGCAGGTAGAACCACCCTGATAAAACCACCTTCATATTTTTCGATGGTACGAAGGTATAAAGCTAACTGAAAAAAATTCTTACATCCACCCATCAAGATTACAAACTCCCAAATGCTCCCTTTTTATTATAAGCGTCAGCAAGAAACCAGAAATCCTTGTTCTCTCCAGATAACTTCAACTTCCAGTCAAACTCTTCATATCTCAACTTCTGAATGATGTCTCCGAATTTGGAAGCCCACGCCAAATTCTGAATGAAACTCTGCCATTAAATCCAAGTAACTCCATTACCCTGGAATTCCGCCAAAATTGAAACTTTCCCAAAACGAACGGATTTTCTCATCGTCACACTTAGTCGAAGCATCTTGAAAAGTGTGGCATCTGGGAGCGTCCCACACGAACCGGCGATAGGCAGCTAAGTAGGCAGGCACAAGGTAGCCGGACGGTCGGACGAACAAGTGCACCCAAGTCACGTGTCACATACTTATAAAACTGTCATCCGGTTGGGTTTAGTGCGGCTCTTGACGGTGTACGTGTGTATATGCACGGACACTTGATGTAGGCCTGCCTCGTGCAGGTGCGATGCATATGAAAGTATTTCATCCGCCAACACCCACGACCGATAGCCATCTTCCCGAAGTGCTCACAATGTCAGTGGGTTGCTTGTTCCTTTCGCAGGTGGCAAACCTCGGCTATCAATCTTCGCCGAATATCTCCCGATTTAACCCGTCATGTATCACGGCTCGCGTGCTGGGAACAAAGTATCGTGAGAAACCGGGTCTATACAATACGTCCAGGAATTAATTATCAGTGTCGGAGAAGCTGGGAGATTGGAAACGGTAACAAAATGGAAGATTTGCTTCGTGGTTACTGTTTTGCATTAATATTTCACCAGATGACGTCATTTTGTTCCCAGAGAAACTCGGCCCAGTTGGCGGTGAAACTCAATAATTCGTGAGGTCGATGCGAGATTTAAAAGTCCGCGTTAATTCAACTCCGGCTGGAAGAGATTGGGATTGAATTTGACGAATGTTTCAGGTTTCAAGGATTGCAATGTACGAACGCTGCGAAATTGTTTGAATGGCGCACGGTGTATTCGGTTGAAAACAGTTTCTTCTCGTTCAGCCGCGGTTCGTTCCGTTCATAATTTGCAGATTAGCATTTATGAATACAGCAGCTCTTTTGATCATTCACTCATGTAATAAATTGCGAAAAAAGGCCTTATAATAAAAAGCACTTTATGAGGCACGTGTTTTATAGCCGCGGCATTCATTATAGCATAATGAGCATCAATTAATCCTTTAATCACGATATTGTTTATTGATTCGACGGTAATTTAGATAATTAGATCGGTTAAAGTCTGCACCGAGTGCAACGTTTAACAGAATTAAACGTTTGCCGGGAGAATGTTTAATTAAAAATCCGAATGCTCCGAACGATGTTTGTTTCCCTGCTTTAAGCGGACCCTTTTATTGTAAGATTTATGCCGCAGCTTTTAGAACTGCTTTGCCTTTTACAAGACAAGCAATCTGTTGGATATTTAGTGTATCGATCGAATGAATGTTTCCTGATCATAAGATGGGTAAATTCTAGTACTTCCTCGTCAAAGTGTTAATGAAGTTAATTTGTTTAGTAGTAATTATTTTGTTTAAATGAATATAATTAAAATCAGATGAACCTGAAATGTATACCTGCAGTGATTACATTATAATTATGCAACTGTGTTGTCCTTCTTAAACATTATTTAAATTCTTTGATAAAAAATGTGGTCTTCAGTGAAACGCGATTTAGAGCTTTACATTCAAATAAACTTCATGACAAATTAATGTATTAACGGGGTATTCGCAGTTCTACCCAACTTTTCCCGGCTTGGTGTAAATGAATGAAAAGTTCATTCGTATTCTAATTTAATTAAACCCTTCGTTGATATTTTATTAAAACTTTGAATTATTGGGGCTTTTCATAGTCAAGACCGAGAGTAATCAGATACTGAATTACCATAAGAATTTCTGACAAAAAGCACATCTGTACATTTCTATAATCATTTTCATTGCACTTCAAGGATATGAAACTGTAAGCTAAAGGAGACAGCTTGACAATATAATTATAAACCTCTTAAACAGAACATGAATTATTTATTTTATTCAACAAAATGGATTTTTGTTGTATTTTCATGACTTTTTTATTCTACCGTTAGTAACAGCTGGTAGAAATTTGTTCATCATTTCATATCAAAGCCGTTTTATTAAATTGAAAAGAATATTTCATATTACACATTTATTTAAAGAAAATAATAGTCTAACTGCCCAAGGTTCCATGTTATCAAAACTATCAAATATTGATATTTTAGAGTATTTCAAGTAAACTTTACTTGAAAGCATCGCCAATTGTTTGAAAGAAAAACTAGTTTCATTTGTGTGAGAAATTGAAGAATGTCTATCATAAATAAACGGAATTAAAATATCTAAATCTAATGTATCCGGTAAAGCACGCAAAAATTGGAATGGACGATAGAAGGTTATAGTTTCATTCCTGTTCTATTATGACAATCGATTTTCCCCATCTGTGTCTGAATTGTAACACCTTTTGATATGCAGAACTGTGTTACTTCACATTATTATTCCAGTCTTTACTCCATCATTTTACATTCTACCATAATTTCGCCCAATTCCTACTCTAAATTACCTACAATATTACTCCCATCTCTAACATAATATTTCATTCAGACCTTCCTATTCATTACAGAAGTATTTAGATTTTACTTTTAATTATTCTCAAACTAAAACAGAATTCTCAGATTTTCTATTACTTAGTCAATAAATTCTATTTGTTGATCAAATCGGAAATCATTTTTTTTAATTTTGTGTTTTATTTCACGTCTTAAAAGGAACTCGTGAAATATATAAATGAAAACAGGAAGCAATCAAATCAAACCTCATTCCTTTTCATTAAAAAACTCAATTCATCTACTTCCATTTCCTTTGACTTTGATATCTCTATTTTATTTTATTTTTCACGCCCCATCTATCGTATCTTCAAAACCCGATCAAATTCTACTCTGGAAAAAGGTATTGCAAAATCTCCTCAAAATAACCGCATTGTCAATTTACCCGGATTTTATTTACAATACGAGTATTTTGTATAATAATCGCTTCTAGCTTACTACAATCTATTTGAAAGATACATATGGATTATATATACCCATCTCATCTTTATCGACAACCTATAAACAAAATCTAGCAAACTACTGACAAAAACCACGTAACATTTTAATCGGTCCCAATTAAATTATTTCTCCCAACTATCGTCCCAACAACGATCTGTTTTCAACCCCCATTCTCAAATTGGGCCAACTTCCCTACTTTCCCCCAACACTCCCACAACCCTCACCGTCCATGGCTTCCCGGAAAACCTAGTCAACAAGCGCAACAACAATCCACCGCAAACAACGAAAACACTCCCTTCCCCCTCCACCCTCCCCCCGCCTGTTCCTTTACCTATCTCAAGTCGCCAATATCGCCGCGCCACATTTTGTTTCGACGTCCCCAACCCGAGCAAGGACGAGCCACAGAATCACCCAGTGGTTTGCTAATTATCGAAAAGTCATAGACTCTTCCACCCCTCGCTTCCCTTTTCGTCAATCCAGCCATCCATCGAAAAGACACGTCGATGGATGGACCTAACAGTCGCGAAACACAATGGCAAAGCGGAATTTACCTTGGCCATGCTAAGCGGCTGCTGCGGACGTTCTCACGACTCCCTGGAAACGCGGCGAACCGACGAAACGCTGTTCCGCGGCGAAGCTGTCGTGGTTGCTGAGTGCAGCACTCGGTCGCGCGACGCAAATGCTCGTCCGCTGAGGAGGATTCACAGGTGTTCCTTCCTCCTTGAGCATCGACGTTCCCGACGTTGCCGCCGACGTGTATTGATCGGGCAGCGTTAATTCGCGTGCCGGCAGCCGTGTATGGCGGGGCGCGCGAGAGACACGGAGCAGGCGCCGCGACCGAGTGCGAATACGAGGCACGCGCGCTGCCGTGTTGATGTCGGCTGCGCTGTTTTCGACTGTGCGACGGGGCGCATCGAAAAATGGTGGCCCGGGTTGAAAGTTACGGGCCCTGTACAAATTGTTTGGTTAAAGTGAATTCAAAAGAACTGACGTTTTCAATGATTTTGAATTAATCTGAATCGAGTATCTGTATTCCGTTCACAGAATGCAATGTACTATTTTGCCCTGTATAAAGTTTTTGATTAAAGTGAATTCAAATGAATTGAAATTTTCGATTCTTTTGCATGCATCTGAATCGACAATCTGTATTCCGTTCACTGTATTCCGTTCACAGAATTCAATGTACTGTTTCATACTAACAAAACGAGACACCAGTTCAAATGCTATTCATTTCAGGGAATACTAAATAACAGTAAGATTTCATAATATCAATTCCGTTTATGCAATAAAACTTAACCCCAATGGAACATAATTCAGTGTGCTTTCTGCAGTTTAACTTAATTCACGAGGCTAAACTTTTATTCCGTTTCCTGAATTGAATAGCATATAAAACATTTAAAATGAATTCCACATTTGGAATCAGTTTATAGCTCATCATTTTTATTCCATTTCCAGAATTGAATTGAATAGAAAACAGTGCAACTGGATTCCATAATTATTATAAACTTTTTCTTGGAATAGAAGTCAACTGAACAAAACTGACATTTCAAAATTTGTATTCCAGTTGTTCAGATTGTGAATTGAGCATTGCACAATCCTATTATCCCGAATTCTCTTTAATCAACAATTTTTAACAGGAAGGAGCAGAGGGAAAAAAATATTTTGGGGAAATGTGGAAAATTTTAATAGAAGAATTTTATCCAAGAAACGGAAGGGGTGGAAAGTTTGTTTTGGGGAAATCAGACATCTTTTTGGGAATGCAAACAGTTCGAAAAGGGAAAAATGGAAGATGAAATGAATTGAATGTAAAGAGGGAAATGATTTGTATGGCGTTTTTTAAGAAGTTTTATGTTGTATAGTTTAAACATATTGGTTGTAACTAATTGATTCACACGATTGTAGCCACTACCTGTTATTGAATTCGAAAAGGGAGATCTTAAAATTAACACTGCTGGTTTGAATCGATTCATTGCAAGAAATTGATAATCTTCATTATTTGTTAGAAAATCTTAAAAATGTTCAGAAATCACGTGTTTTAACGAAACTTCAAACTTGCGTTTGACCGGATACATTTGTTATAGGAAGAAGGCATAAGCAGAAATCTTCATTTTGCTGCTTATTACACTACGGCATTTCCATATCGGTGGTCCAAAATCATATTGCGAAAAATTGGTCACTTTACTGTCCGAAACCGCACACATACGTGTAGGTACAATGAGAATAAACTCTAATGGTAACTGATAGAATTGTTTAACTGAGACAATTTCAATTTTTATCTTCGATATTTTCGTTTAAACAAGTTAAGGAACTCAATTAAATTCTAAAAGATGATAAGAATATTTTACTTTTTTATTGATTTTAATATATTGGGTGAATCTAGATTTGAACACTTTGATTTAGAAAGTACTAAAAACGTTTCTTCTCTTTTTAAAATATAGTATTAGTACTTATTAAATATAGTACTAAAGGTACTATATTTAATCAATACAAAGTAAAATTTAAACCTTCGAGAGGAATTACTATAGGCAATTATTCTTTACATTATTATTTATTGGTATATATTTTTAAATATTGCCGTTCATTCATAATGTTCAAAATCTACACTTCTTCAATCAATTTCTGAAGAATCTTAAATTTAATCTTAAAACATGTATCTAAAATATGAACTAAATATAGTGTTACGTCAACATTATTTGATGTTTATAAACTATGATATTGAACCGTATAATATCAGATCTGATATTTGATGAATGTAATATCTGTTTTGACTTTGCTTTGAAACTAAATAAATGTTGAAGACAAACTGCAGCTCATAACTTTACAAATCCAACATTATACCGATATTCTATGAATTATTTGCGTCGCATTCCCGATAAGTATACATAATCAACTACATCTTTTTATTAAGACCTTGCAAAACTTGTCGAGACTGCTTCGAAACCCGATCAGGTCTCAACACAGCCTCAATGCAAAAATTGTTGCGTTCGGACATTCAGGTAACACTTTTCTCAAACTTTTCAAATTTTATAAATAAAAAAATTCAAAAAGTTTAAATTTCAAATTTGTTTACTATTTAAAAATTGTTTTAATTTTTAAAAAGTAAACAAAATTTAATATGTTGATGTTGAAAATGCCCTGATTCAAAATGTTCATTAGAACAGATTCACTGGGGTTTAATTACACTAAGGTTAATACGAATTATTATAAATAATATAAATTAATTCAGATTTGTTTAATATTAAAAATGTTTGAAAATATTAAAATAAAAGAACGTATATTTAAAAAAAAATGCTTTATTAAAAATTTGTTTAAATTTGAATAATGTGAAAATTGTTAATAAAATCTGATAAATCTGAAAAATTAAATATAAAAAAATTTTGGAAAACTCGTAAAAGTGTTTGAAAATTGTGTTTGTACAAAGTTGAAGAAATAAGTTTCCATCATGAAAAGCAAAAAAAGTCCAATTCGAGAAAATTGTGAAAATTGTACCAGATCATTCTTCTCAGACAATCATAGCTCCAACTGCAAAAATGAAACATGCATAACAAATCTAATTCAAACTAAGATTATCGCACCACAGCATCGTACAAAATTTTCATTTCAAATACAAGCCATATGGAAAATGCACCGTTATTTGCATGCTTGGTTTCAATCTTGATGCATTTTTTCTTTATCATAGACAAGACACAGTACTTTACTGTATCCCGTCAGCTTGCATTAGCGATACGGATTAGCGAACAAAAACGATCGGTCGGAAATCATCTCCTTCAAAGTTGAAACACCTTTTTTGAACCCCTTTTTCCTTTATGTTAAACCGTACTTAACGATGACTCGCGCAAAGTACAAAATACCCAACAAAAAGCATCATCGTGCAACTTCTTTCTCCACTCACTAATTCTCCCGACACTTTAATCTTCTTACGTACTCCCGTTTAATCGCCTTTTTTACAAATCAAGCGTGGCCTATTATTTTAAAACTCTCCTGGAAATCAGAAAAACAAAGATTCGAAGCGGAAAGGAGGCGCCTTGGAGAGGAGGATAACGCTAATGAGTCGAAAAATAAATCAACGCTAACAAGAACATTCTAAATATTATTCTATTAATAGTACACTTGTAGAATGAAGGCATTTATTATAATTTGCATTTTCATTTAAATTTTTTGCTTCGACATCATATTTATATTTAATTATCTAATTCTCTATTGTCGACCAAGTAACGTTTTCGATGCTCGTCTCGTCCACCGCACTGTTTTTCTTTTAAATTCTTTCAAGGGCTATAACAAGGGACTTGCATATACTTTGTAAAAATCTATAAAATACATCATTGCACACGACGTCCGCGTAATAAAGGATATATAAATATTTCGTTGTCGTTCAGGTTTTAGCATTTGCCGTTTTGTCTCATTGCTGTCCTTTTCGGCTTCACAACGCGACGGATCGAAAACGTTACGATTTACAAATAGTGCACATTAATATCAAAGCATATAGGCTTTTATGTACAGATACAATCACCAATCGGACGCGATCGCGCGCAGCGCCGGATGCGCTTGCGGAATCTGCAACTATAACCCGAATTCGTTTCCTCCCTTTTTTACATTCGCTCGTCTAAAACAACGTTTCCGCAAACGCGCCGCCACTGCGCGAGTCCGCTGCGGCTTTTTTCTCGAAGGCGCAAGATTCGGCCCAATCCTCGCGAATCTCTTAATCGGAAAAGGAAACGATATTTACTTTCATTAATTATCACATAGTTCATTATTTGTCATACAGCGGGAATGTTCATGTAATATTGCAATAACATTGTCCGCGAGTTACTCGGCTGCTGCACTTTTTGACGGAATTTCCTTTTCGCCGCATTTTTCCTCCGGAATACCTCGCTTTCGATTAAACAGCTCGCTAATTGAATCAGGGACAGAGCTCGTTGCGAATTGTCGGTCGTTACAAAAATATAGCTTTCATCGTTGTTGCAATATTACATCGATCCATTACAATATGAATTACTTTGAATAACTGCAGTGAAAATCCGACAATTTATGCATTATTATAACTGGTACAATTGCACATACAGGCGTCTCGTCTGTTCGCTGTTTACAGTTTACTTTGCACGATGATCCCGCGAATTTCCCGTCGACATCGGCCAAATCATAATTCCGATCACTTCCGAAGTCAGCTATACAAAATTACAAAAGGAAAGTGTCGCTCGTCGACGAGGAGTGTCGTCCAAATTTATACATGCAAAAATAATTTCGCCCCGCGTTCGTACTAATGCAACGCTCGGCTCTTCGAATCGTGTAATTTAATTCGAATGAAACCGAATTATGAACACATACTACGTAAACATTCACAATCCACCGGCCCATTAATTACTGTGTAGATATACGTAAAATTATGTATTTTCCATAGAATATCTTGGTATCAAAACAGATTCCATTTCAGAAAAGACTTGAAGAAGATTCCATTTCAGAAAAGATTCCATTTCAGTTATCTAAATCAATGAGCCAAAGAGCATTTATTTTAGTTCTATTATGCATTCACATGAAAACATAATAGTTCCATACAGCAACCAATGGGCAGGTATGCGCCAAAAGTCTCGCGACCACTCGTCCTTCGCTATATGCATAGTAGGCCGTACGTGTCGAAAATGAATCGTATCACTACGTTCTAGTTAATTTTTGCTCTCGAAACGCTTCTATTACATCAACAGCATCGTACATGTACAACTTTCTTCAACCTAACTATAGAGTATTCATGTAATTACAACTGACCCATCTCCGTTTCCAAATTGTTGCGAGGTCAAACATACGAATGCACATCAATTGTCTACGGTTTTGTCGATGAACAATTTGGCATTGCCGCGGCAGCGATTCAATTGCGAAACTGCGGCTTTTCAACGTGAAATTTTCCTCCGATGAGTAATCTGCCTACGATTCGCTTGCGTCTCTCTGGTATTACTTTTCTTTATTTGTTTGAATGAAATGTACACAAGAGTCTTCGCGTTCCGCGACTCAAATCCACACCAACTTCTGACGGAAACCAAGTGGCTTCTTCGTTTGCAGTATGCCCTTAAGCCTTAGTTTCAGTTAGTCCTGCTTCTTCTCGCGTCGTCGTGTTCTCGCTTGTTAATCTCGACTTTGTCAACTTTCCGCGTTTAGTCGTAGTGCTATCGCTATGGTATACAAACAGTGCCAAACAAAAATGTGCGCGAGTTGTAGGAATTGACAATGATTCGTGCTGCGGCGAAGTGCTCCAAAATCAAACGAAAACGCTACTCTTAGTCTGCCCAGCTCGTCGATTGTAAAGCACTTGCGATGAGGCTAATCACACTCTTCGGCCAATAATATCGAACTTGTCTATAAAAATTATCACATTTAATACTTTCAACGCGCAAAACCGTCACGTCACATCAAAAGTCGTCTTATTCGTTATTGAGTTTGTATATAAAGTGCACTTTGAAACGGTAAAGTGGCGTTATTGTACTGTTAGCATTATGAATTCAGTCACTGTTGAGGCAACCATGCATTTTTACTTATGTATTGTCTTAATCAGTAACAGATGGACACATTGTTGGCAACGTAAAATGTTCGTCCGGAGAATTCAGAATTCGTGTCTATTCCCTTGGACGCGAGTAAACGAAAATTGTTTGTACATCGACAATTGGCTGGACAAAAAATCCCATTTTCGCCCAAAGAGAAATCCGACGTTCGCCGACCAGTCGGTCGTTTGCTTCACGAAATGCGCCTTGTAAATTAGTCTTTGTCTCTTGAACTGATTCGATCTTTGAACGCACTGTAAACCGTCAGCCATTAAAAACGTATAAAATAGGTAAAAATTGTATCCGGTGATACAATAACGTTTACTTTGAGCAAATGGTGCGCGTGAAACACTTAAAATTGGTAACGAGAAAACATGGAATTACAAACTAGAAATACAAAACTAAAACAGTCTAACGCAAACTACGATAACGATTGAAATTTGGAAACAAAATAAGAAAAAAAGTTGATCCGTAACAAATACAACGTTATTGTCATATTCTTCTAAGCCTACTTACTAGACTAAGGATAAAGTATGTCTAAAGGTCCAACTCCGAATCAAAGTTGCTTCTCAGAGCGTGAAAACCGGATTTTTTGTCCGCAAACGAGTCCGTTTCCACGTCGTATGGCAAATGTGTCGCAAAATTGACGAAAACAATGCGCCGGGCTCTCCGGCCCGACAAGCGCTGTTCAAAGAGGTACAACATATATATACATATACAATATTTGGTAAAATCGCTAAAAAGCTGTACTTTCGTCCTCACGGCTGTAGAATGTTCTCGTCAATGAATGTAAACACTTGGGTGTTAAATTAAGATCAAGTGCGAAAGACACTTGAAAGCATACCGGGTGTCCCAAACGACTCGACCAGTTCTGCAAAAAGTCGATCGCTCGCCGAGCCCTTCGACGACTTTTTCACGCGAATACCAGTCGCTGATGTAACCCGAAACGTCCCATTAACTCGTCGAAATCCGTCGTACCAGTGGCTGCTGTTTCGTAATTCTACGAAATGGTTCGTGATTTATCTCACACGCGCGAGAATCCGGCGTTTCCTTCCTTGCCAGATAACACCCGATTCGCACTCTTTCCCATGGAGCAAAAAATTGACTCTTCCCGTGGTGCTCTGGCCGATGTCAGCGTAGGACTCGGGGCAACGCGAATCGACCTCGCGGGAGGTTTGATTGCCGAAAGCCACTTGTGATGCAATGCGTTTGCGCGTCTGTTGCGGTTTAATCGAGTTGTGGTATTTAACTGCTCGCGCGCCGTTCAATTTGTCCCGCTGCGACGTAGGTTTAACTTTTACGAGACGGAGCTGATTGCGTTGTGAGGCGTGCCCATCTGAGTGAGAACTTTGTCCAGCCACTGCAGGGGCCCGTGCAAGTGCGCCTCGATCCAGCACGGCGTCGACGTTACGTCCTGTCTGTGGTATTCGGCGCCCCATCCTTTCACGAACGACATTCTATGAAAATTACACACATTATAACGACGTGTCAAAATCGCAATTAAGGCTTAAGGTAGAAAATGGGATGTGCATTATAGTTGCCGTGTAAAGTGAAAATAAGTTGTCGATACATGCTGATGCATTTTTCTTAAGTTTCTTAAAATGGAGGATAATTGAATGGTTTAAAATAGGTCGCATCACTTTATGCATAGAAAAGTTAATTGTTTATCAAGGGAAAAGATTGAATTTTATTTCTGTGTGACTTTTAGCGTGACAAATTTTTATTTTAGCAGATAATTGTAAGTAAATTTGATTACCTGCTAAAATAATTCAATTATTACATTGAAAATGTAATAATTGAACTTAAACTTTATTTATGTCGAATTACTTCAATTTATTCAATTTCGTGCTGTAAATATGAAAACCTTATTTATCAACTTTGTTTCATTTAATTATTTATCAATTTTATTTATCCCATTGAAAACTTGAAAGTATTAACATTGCCTCATAAGTTAAGAGTATAAAGAGTTTGAAAGTGAATTGAGCTTTTGGGAATATCGGAAAATTCCAGCGAGCATCGCTCGTGATAAGTCGTTTGTCAATTTCATCGACAACAATACAACATCAAAACGCATTTCTCTTTGTAACTGTGATCTCTCGAATACGAGACCGTAAATATCGTGTCACGTACGGAACAGGAATATCGATAATTTATTTTGCTCTGTATAGTTCGTGGCAAAATGTACGTGCACAAAATCCATTAATTTGTCACCAAAAAGGTAGTAAATAATCAATGGCCGAGTGATACAGTTCAGCTGAACCTTTTACAATTTGAAAATCAATGACTAAGGTGGCAGCGTTTAGTGTGGTTAAGATGTGGAACAGAATTGAGTAGGATTATTGGACTGAAATCATTAATAACTTTGACATGCATCTGAATAGGAGTAATTGTTGAAATTATGCAGTATTTTGTAATAGAACGTTTGTGTTGAAACAGAAATAGAGAAATTGTCATAAGGTAAAGTTACAAAAAAATTGAAAATACGTTATGTAAGGCTGTGATTAATATAAATATGCGTGTTAAACGCCAACCGCAAGATATTATATGTTAATGGCAAATCAAAGTGACATATCTATAATAAAGTACTCTTTTTGTACGTAGACTTCCACTGAGTATGAAGAGAACAGTGAAGTACAGTGTAATGAATGTGAAAGATGGATTGCATAACTCGTTAATTTTGTGAACATTGTAATGATAACACTATCAATATCAGAAAAATTAATAGAATCCGTTCAAAACAAATTCTTACATTGTGTAGTTTACAAACAGAATGTACAATCTTCCATAATTAAAGAAAAGTCGCAAAATATAAATTTTATACATTCCAATTTTTTCCTTTCTGAGAGAAAAACACTTCAGATCACAGCAATATCTAAAGAAAGTTTAATTACATTTTATTTATTAATACAAAAAAAACAACAAGAAAATAGTATCCAATGATTTAAAGACAAAATGTAAAATGCTTTGATTCCATCAAAAACTTCCTGTATTTTCAGTAGAACCTGGAATAAATCACATTTTTTCTATCTCTTATCACTTCTGATGAGTCACGTCTATCTATTTAAAATAAGGTCAACGTCCCAATCTCTGACCATGTTCCAATTATAAACCACCTTTAACCATCTAAAGACAACGAGAATATGCACAATAAAATATTTACCGAAAACTGATTTTCAGAAACTATTCTTATCAAACATTAAAATATTTGCCCTTTCATTTCAAACACTGATAATCTTCCCTCTTCATTAAAGCGATAACCAAAACACTTCCCACCTAAACGATATCTACTTCCCAAGTCAATCCTAATCATCACCTTCACCTTAGTTACAAAAAACATAACCCCAACCGTCTTCACATCTCAGTAAAAAAACAGTATCATTATCCCTCATTTTCCCCAGGGTCGGATTAACAAATTTTACACCCCCCTGCCATATAAAAGTTAAAATTTTGTTTAAAAAATTTGTTTTTCTTTCAAAAAATAAGTTCATATAATTGTTTCCATTTTTAGTTGTTTCCAGATTATGTTTAATGATAAAATATAAACAGGTACCAGATTTCTAGATAGTTTTGATTCAAAATTCATTTAACGAACTTTCATTTGGGCAAAATTGTGAATTAGACTATCATAATTCAAGTTTCTTGTTACTTCACACTCGATATTCATGCCAATCGATTCAATCGTATTTCTGTCATTGCGGATCACAAGCATGTTTTTATTCCTTTGAGTGTAGAAACGAAAAAATTAATTAGACAATCAAAAAAACATTCTTAACATTAGGCACCCCTCAAAATGATTTTCCATCCCCAACTCTTCCCCGACTTTTTTCAAGATTTTCAAACCATCGAAAACCCACCTAATGGTGCACATTTTGGTTAGCTCGTAGACCGCCTCGAAGCCGTGGTTGACGCTTTGCGACAGCAGCTGGGCGAACTCTTGGTTATTGAATATCTTGAGCGAGCAGCCAGGAGGAATCTTGCAGACCGTGCTCGGGTGGAAACCGTGGTGGTGGTTGCAGTTGCGCGACTGCACGAAAATGGCCGAGTCCGAGAGGCACTCCGCGTAGACCTCGCCGCCGACGTAGTAGAGGTGCACGCCCTTGCCGATGTGTCTCCTGGTGTTCTCTATCGTGGAGTTGCGGTTCACGTTCGAGAGCTGCCCGAGGCAGAACCGGTCCGAGTTGTTGCTGGGGTTGGTGAAGCCGTCCACGATGATCGAGTGCGACTGGCAGTGGAAGACCTCGCCGACCCGGCAGTTGAGCTCGTAGTAGGCGATCGACGCCCAGTACAGCGGCTCCTGGTAGCAGACGGGCGCGACCTCGGCGGGACCGCCGGTGTCCATGGCCTGCGGGTCCGGCGCTGGCGAGGTACCGTGCTGCGAGCCGTCCTCGGGCGGAGAGTACGCCGGCGGCGGTGTCTCCGGCAACCCGTTCGTACCTACGAAATCAGAATATTCTACAATTTTAATAAGTAAGCAACAGTCAAGGGCCAATGACGCGCTCTTCTGACTACATTACACAGCCATTCTTCGATGAGACAGGAAGGTCAAGTTTCAAGGACTTTCTGGGTCTTTGGTATTTTTTAGGACACCTCGGGCGGATACGACTTATCCGTGGCAAATTTGTTGGACATATTTTTAGATAAGTCATATCAAGTCATAATTTGTTGGTGTACCATTTTTAGAGAGAAGTTGGATTATTGGGACTCTCATTATCCGTTGGTGACACTGTAAATTTATAAAAATGGCGGATGTAAAGCAAGTTCTGATTTCAAAAGATAAATTATTGAAAAACACAGTCAATTTCACAATAAAAATGTTTTTCCACGTTATAATTTAGCCCATTCTAATTGAAAATAAAGTACAAAGAGTTGTTATGAATAATAATTACTGTCGATTTGCTTTATATGATATATTTGCTTTATATTGTGCGAACAGAACAGGTTCGCACACTATTCTGGGAGTGCCAATTGAATGATATTGAGGTTAAATTGTCAATGTTCGAAAAGTATGTGAAAAAAGAAGGAGTGAAGATATTTTTAACACTTTGACTTTGATATTTCTAAACACATCTAAACACAGTATGTGTTTTAATATAAAGGAGGCGTGAAAGTATATCTTAAAAACTGTACTAAATCGTCATGTCAAGAAAAAATAATTGGATTTGATTGAAAAATACTCTAGGGAGGTTTCAGTATACAATAAATCCTTTGCAAATAATAAAAAAAATGACTTGTGATGAATAACAAATTATTCAGCCTTCGTCTGTTAGTTTGACATCATCTTATGGGGGTACATTAAGCTCTTGAATATATAGAGGAACAGAATTAGTTTTTTACGTATGCCGTTATAACTTACAATTAATAACCAGGTGATTTTCTGGACTGAGGAGAAGGGCATAGAGTAAAATATCAACTTTCTATAATAAACTGTTCGACGGGAAATTGCACAGTATTTTTTAGAGTTACTGAAGTGGTGAGATAATAGTTACATTTATTCCGTCTGAAAATATTACAAAAAGGAAAAAAACTGACAAAAAAAGTAAATGTATACTTTCTGCATCGCATTTATAAAAGAAAAATACTTGCTTATGTCTATATGCATTAGTTTTCTGTTGTAAAAAAATTAATTGAAAAGAAAGTTATTTTGGAATTCTGTTAATGAAAATTTTTTCAGGTAACAAATATGAGAAATGTTTTATGTAGACATTAAATATCATTATACGTGTTCTGAAGATTTTTTGCAATAATTATAATTAATTATAATAGCATAAAATGATTTATAATCGATTACCCTTATTGGTAAATAATAACTTTTTTTTATAAGTTTTAATAATAACTAACATCTGGTGATAGAATTTAGTTATAACAATTATTATTATAAAGCATTATTATAATATTAAAATGTTTAGTGCTTAATTAAGTAATAAAACAGGAAATGAAAAATGAAAATGTCTAGAAATGCAAATATTCAATTGTGTACGAAAAAAACGAAAAAAATGTAAGGAAAGCAGAAAAAGATCAATATTTGGTTCTTGAAATGCGCATCGCTCAAATCCTTTTACATTTAAATCGATGAATGTCAAAATATGGGTTTTTTGATCACACCAAACAAAAGGATTGGAAAGTTACCAAATGTTTTGTCATAACAAAAGTCTGATATTTATATCTTATTACTTTAAATTCTATTGCAAAAATAAATATTTCTTTTTGCATTAATAATAGAATATGTTATAAAATATTCTAAAAATGAAATGCAAATACAAAAATTATATTGCTATAATTTAATGCTTGATTTCCCCTAAAGAACTTTATGCTTGAGACCATGTGTTACAATATCAACTGATCTCATGAAGAAAACATAAGTACATCAGAAAGAAACAAAAAACGTCTTCCTTCCTCCAGCAGCATATGAGATAAGAAAGGGAACCACTGAAAAATTAAGAACCAACTGTAACTCGAATAAATTACTCGTTCATGCTTCTTGAACTCAGTGCATAATGTATAAGTATAAATAATTTTTAACGATTATCTTGTGACAATTGAGGATAGAATATGAACTTTTATCACCTTATTAAAACTATTCTAATCCATTTTTATTTTCATTAAGGAACAATTGAAACATGAAATTGACGACATGTTACTTATGAAGTAACACTTGACATCTAAAGTGTTACTAAGTATATCTGAGCAGAAAATTATGTTCTTAATATGAATATCTAATATCTAATATGCTAGTTCCATACTAATTTCCCGTTCAAATAACCGAACTCGTTGAACTAAATTCAATATGCTTAAAAGTCATTTTAGAGAAATTTTTTCCAGTGCGATATTCTTCTGCGTTGAAAACTAGATTCAGTAAAATTTTGATACTTTTGCAGGAAAGTGGATGCCAGAATTTATTCCGCAATTTTATCGAATAACTTAAATTTTCAGTAAATTCAATTCAGTGATTGAACTTCTCAGTTAAACATACTATCTGGCTGAATTTGTCAACGAAATTGATAGAATAATTCAGTTGCAGTAACATAATTACTATTCAGCTAAGTCTACTGTTAAAATCAGGTATAGGAAGGAATGAACCAACAAAAAGGATATTTTAGAAATAGATTGACTTGATGAATTCCTCAGATTATGGACTGAGGGGGGAAAGTGCCCTAAACTAGGGTAACACAATTTTTGTAAAAAAGCACCCTATTAAGTGAAAGAGTATATGTTTTTATTAAAGAAATTATTCTGTCTGATACCGAATCTTCATTTCCCCAGAAGAAGATAAACCCATAATACCGTTTAATTTGCGTAACTTCTTTGCATACTTCATTTTAACATTAGACGACCCCCATAAGTTAGTTCGGTTGACTTAAAACTAAATCAGCAAATCAACCATTATCATGACAATTATGACAATGAATACAATATTATAAACTTTAATTGAGTATTCTTGCAATAAAGTAAATTAATTTACATATTATAATATATCGAAAATGTTCAAAATATTTGCCTTTTTGGATGCTAAAAGTCATAAAAATTTTGTCAAATTTGGACAGAGATATGGAGTCCCGAAAATGTCATTTTATAGGATTTTTTGGAGCATGAACAAAAAAGTTCAAATTGGCGCCATTTCATTAATTTTCATCGAAATGGCATGCCTTAAATTTCCCTTCAAGCATTTTACTTGTTTTTTACAAGAATTATCTCGATTTTTATTTATCATGGAAACGTATAAAGTTATTGCTCCATTTCCTTAAACACCACATTTCTCCACTTAAAATAGATGTTTATGCCTTTTACATGCCTTTTACAGGCACGTGTTAATCTCATCATTAATCGCTGGACTTTGGAAATATCTCTTTTCCAACATTTTGATTCATATTTTGGACTGAGGGCAAGTTTTTGACTTCGCCAAAATAAGGGACACCCTTAAACTAGTACACTGAGAAAACAAAATTGTACATATTGTAACTATCTATACAGTAAAATTGTGGAGACTCTTATTGGTTGCAACAAATGAACCGAGCTGTTTCATTGGCCGAAACAAATGAAGTGAGCTTTCATTGCCTAAATGCCTTACAACGTGAATTGCAACACCTTTTACAAAGCCACATTG
Source organism: Ceratoteleas bidentatus (assembly GCA_022817645.1). Classification (NCBI taxonomy): domain Eukaryota; kingdom Metazoa; phylum Arthropoda; class Insecta; order Hymenoptera; family Scelionidae; genus Ceratoteleas; species Ceratoteleas bidentatus. The sequence goes on along the minus strand of JABFPB010001447.1, from coordinate 200 downwards.
TAATGGTTACAATATGGTTTTTTCAGTGTAACCACCAAAGTCAACCGATATATCTTAAGGAGGTTGGGGCATGATGTTTTAGAGGGACAAGGATGGAAGAACTAAAGCGATGAACAAATTCATGAAAACCATCGAAATGAGCAGCGCAGTGCTGAGAAACAAAGTTTACAAACTAAATAATTATTGACAATAACATTTAT
>JABFPB010001446.1:0-25262 GCA_022817645.1 Ceratoteleas bidentatus | reverse complement strand
ATATGGTTTATAAAGAAACATCCTTAGAATTTCCTTGTATGAAGTTTTTTATTTAAGTGAATTCAGAAGAATGGGATAGTACAGTTCTCAATTCACAATATGAACAATTGGAATAGAACATATGAAATGTCATTTCTGTCCAGTCGTTTCTATTCCAAGACAGACGTTCATGCATTTTCTGGAATTCAGTTGCAATGTTTACTATTCTATTTTTACTCTGAATAATTTACCTAGAAATAAATCCCATTAGGCATCAAACAGCCTATTTAAACTGCTACCGATATCTGTAACAATCCGCAGGCAAAAATCGAACAATCAACTGAATACCCCGATCCCACGACCATAGCATTGTTCGCCACGTATCCCTCATCAACTCTACCACATCAACAGTCCATGTCAACTTAACGACTTTTTCCCCGCGACGCGGTAGCTGCATGTCACTCAAAGACTGAGGTTAACAAGCTATTTTTCTCGTGCTCCCCAATCCAACAAAGTCAGCCAGATTTCCTTTAATCCGGCGTCTTTAAAGGCCGCGGTACCTCCGCCGAGATATTGTTTCTGAGCTCGCTCCGCGCTTAGGCAGCTATCCGAGCGGGTTAAGCCAAGCAGCTGGTCGACGAGTGGCGCGCACTAATGCGCCACTAATGTTGTCAGTCGTCTTTATGCGCGCGGTAAATGCTCGCTCGGCTATTTAACGCCTGGTATTAAGTATTACTCTGTTTGCGCGTCGCACTGATTTAGCTGGCAGCGCGGCGATTTCGCCGGCGCTTTACGTTGCCTTTTTTGCGTCGAGTTTTGCGAAAAAACGGCGGAATTGTTGGCGGGGCATCGCCGTTAGCGTAACGAGCGGCTCGCGTTTGCATACTTTCGAAGAAAACGGAGCAATGCGGGTTGTGATAAATCGAGAGAAAGGCTTCGACACGAATGGCCCTTGGCCGCCTCGCAACAACGGAACAATAATTAACACGCCGGTGCACCTAGTTCCGCAGGCGACGCGCATAGGTGTAAATCATCGCGCTGATGGACAATGCAACGCGCGAGTAATTATGTCTCATTTGCGCCACGATGCCGGCGAATATTTTAGACCGAGTTCGGTTTTTGCGAGGGGGCAATTATGCTCGACGCTTTTTCCAGGCTATCGCCTTACGACATTTTCTTGCGCTGCTGAAGCGATCTTTATGCGAGCATTATAACCTTTTTTCGTTGCTCCGGTAATTTGCGCCGGACACCTTCGTCAGATAATTATCGCGTAAGCGATTTTTAAGATGGTCTATGTTTGGTTGGGGTTTGAAACAAAATGCTACATTTTACATTTTAGAATTTTAGTTATCTTCTGCAGTATTTTCCTCATGTAACGACGAGGATAAATAAAAGAATTATTAATAACTAATACTGTTTCCCTCGAACAATGCATGAAAAAATAATATTCTTTCACGGATAATCAAACAGTACTCGAAAATGATCTCTGAACTGTTTCTCGTCAAAGATAAAGCCGACCTCTGGATGCAACGGAGTTAGTAAAACTCTGCACCAAAGTCACTTTAGTTCAAACACAAGCTAACATCTGCTGCATTAACTACCTATAAATTTCAATCAAGGCTCAAACAAACCTACGCATAAGTGTGTATGTTAAACGCCATCTGTGTGATTAATATCTAACACACACAGCACCGTCCCTCCGAAGGTGTAACATACATCAAACGTGTACTCAAATTGAGATATGAGCACCACACACACTCTTCACCACTTTTTCCTCCCACCCAATTTATTATTCTCCAATCAAACCCCACATTCCTCGAATTCCTCCAACAATCCAACTGACAAAAACCGTTTCCTTCCCCCATAAACAAGCCATCAAAATTCTTTCAGCCTCATAGGACATCTCATTTTCCACAACTCTTTTAAGGCTCTCTGAACCGTCTTGGCAAACGAAAAAGATGTTCCGCTAATCGATAAGCGCTTCCTCGAAGGCATAAACGTGCATTCTCAACGAATCAAAATTGCTCGCAACACGTGCGTCCAATTAAACAAAACCCTGTTGCGCAAGGTCCTTCGGAAGCTCCGGCCAAAGTCCTCAGCAGCCTCTCGAGGACTGGCAAACATAAAGCACCGTCAGCAGGGTGCCTGTCAGCGTGCGCTTCCTGCAAAAGGCCCCATATAGTGCGCTTCGATGACACTCGAAAGCCACTCGAGTGTTTTGCCGTAGCGTGTTGCCGGGACGCAACAGGCGGAGAGTCTCGATTCTGCGCGGCTGCCTGCCTAACGATGATGACGACGAAAAAGATCAAGTCCGAGCGCGAACGCTCGCTTTGGTAATTACCGCTAGAAAAAGGGACGCGCGAGACAGGTGGCAAGCTGGGATCGTTTTACGCGGCTTCCGCCTCGGCGCTGCGCGTACTTATCGTTAAACGCTCGGATGCAAAGTACGGCGCACGCTGCGCGAAGGAGGCTATTGATTCGAGGAGATACGTCGACGTACGCTTTTGATATACGGCTGTGTAAATTTTATATCGCACGCGAGAGTTTAGTGCGCGGCGATCAAATTGAATTAAGATATTGACATAAGGAAACGCGAGGTCGCAGGCTGTAAATATTCATAACAAGAGTGTTCGCGGCAAGTATTCTTGAGCGGAAAGTTAATTGAAATTTGTCGATGGTTATTTGCGATCGGAGAGGCGGGGGTTTTATTAGAGTGAGGAAGGACAGGGGAAGTGGTGGAGAAGGGGGAGTTTTTATTTTAGGATCGAGGGGCGGAGTAGTCTTGAATTTGTGATATAAGCCCATAAAATCTTGTTTAAGATTCAACAGGTTGGACTATTTTAAGACTGCAAGCAAACTGATTCTAGACTGGTGGCTGTTTTACTAGACACTTTTTAATCTCGAAGGAAAAGTATGCTTTGGGATCTTATTTACAAATACGAAGAGAAACAATGTTTTTGAAACAAGTGTATTTAACAAATATAGCAAAAATTATGGAATTATTGAAACACAGGCAAAACTGTGTTGGATCAACAACTGCTGTTAAGCCAACGGAATATGATGTTACACCAATAAAAATTTCAATGTCTGAAAATGTATGCATTTTCAATATCTGATTTGTACAGGCGGAAAATAATGCTCGAATCGTTAATTAATGTAAATCGACGCAAGTTGTCTGTGCAAAATATTATCATTGCTGAAACTGATGGAAGAAAATTCGTAACGTGAGAGTAGCATCGCTCATCGTAATGTTACGTGACGTATAATAACACTTATGGACAAATACGGCGGAGCGTGAAAATCGATCCGATCTGGTTGTTGCGGCATTTTTACAATCGCCCGGCAGATTTACCTGGCGCGTTACGTGTATTTATTGCGATCATTGTTAATATTAATGAAACGGTGCTCTTTATTGAAATCCCTCAGCTTACGCAAGCAAGCGACGCAGCAAACTCTTGGTTTGCGCGTTGATTTAATGGTCGATTCAATAGCTTTCAACAGCTATTTAGTTCGGAATAAAGGATTGCGTAATTTCTTGCAGAATTGCAACAACCTGGCGGACGCTTCGGATCGCGGTTCCTCCGCTGGGCAATTGGGAGGTGGATCCAGCGGCGGTCGTCTTAATTCCATCATTGAGTTGCTGCACTCTTCCAAAGGGACGACGTTACAGAATGGTAAGTGATAGGAATTATATTTTTAGATAATGTAAAATAATTTTCGGTTCAGATAAACTATGCCTTAAATGCAGTTTTCGAAATCTCGATGGTATAACTGCTTGAATACCTGAAAAATCCATAGTACTTACAAGAAAATTTTGTTAATAGAATGTTTAATAATCAGGTAGTGAGATAAAATACGATCAAAATGTTCAGTGCTGGATGTGCTTTGATATAACATAATGCAATCTAACGTTAATCTCGGAACGTTGATTTTACATTAAATAATGTTGTTTCTACGTGATTCGAACAACATGTACCTCGGTGTTAACGTCGCAATGTTTAATCAGTATGCAGTCTGCGTAGATTTTATATTGATTGCATGGTGATCCAAGATTGTGAGGTTAAAACTTTGTTCATCGTTCGGACTAGTTCTTTTCTATGTGCCAATAAAACATCCTTTATGATGGTAACTCTAAATTAAAAAAAAAAAAAATTAGAAGTAAGAGTTGCATGTAGAATCTAAATACAATTTCCTTGACGTTTTTAAGAACTGATAACGTTTATTATGGCCACAATGAGAGAGAAAGGTGGCCAAATTAATTCGCGACCTTGGATAGTCAGTTCTAAATTATTCTGACATTCCTCAACAGCCGCAATCGCAATTAGACCACACCTCCTGACCAGATGGTCGTCAGATAACTCCTACTCTAACATGAAATTCGGAATGTATGCCGGTATTATTTGAACTAGATTTCACCGTGTAGTGTCTCAAGATGTATCAACACACTCTATATCTCTGATGCGATTACACCCAACTAATCGTTTCTTTGTTCGTTGACTTAGAATCGCGAATTCCCATCTATGTGGTAGCGGTCATCGAAATAGGTCTTTAGCACCAGGTGGCACCGATTGTTAAGATCAATATCCTTAGGAATTGTCCTCTGCTAGGTCATTGTCACCATTTTCATTGCAGCAGAGTTAAGGATTCTGCAGTGTTACTGGAACTGTAAGCTGTAGGAAAATCGTACATAAACTTTGAACGCGAAGAACTATGAAAATAATTTGTAACGATTGTATTATGTTCAAAACGAATTATTTATCGTAAGACGTGGGTATCACAAAAAATCTTTCCTTAATTTTATTGTATAATCTCAATGCTTCCTCGCGATCGCTATATCGTCAGGAGCGTATATGACATCAATCGCATCCCACACATTTGTGCTTGGCAATTGATGTATGTAGTGTTTTTTTGATGTCACAGAATCTTATACAATACACCTGAAAAAAAATGAGTATGGCAATAGTATGGCAACAATATGGCAACAATATGGCAACAGTATGGCAACGGTATAGCAATAGCACTCCCGCACATCCCTACTCTAACTCAATCCAACTGAAATCATTTCAAACGAATCAAAAGCTCTTCATATTCCATCCTCTTACCATTGAACCTGATCATTCATTATACAATTTATCCTAGCTTGTTTTGCAAGGGAGTTGATCGCGAAAAAAGAGACGTTGAATATTATTGGCCACGCAAGTATCCTGAACGATTTTTAACGGCAACAAGACGAAGTTGACGGTTATATTAATATGCTTTCGCGTAAAGGGCCGCGGCGTTTAATGACGACGGATGTAATCTAGACACGATGGTCGTCGTTGGCTGTCGTTATGGGTCGTGGCCGCGCGTTCGACTGAATGAATCCCGTCCTGTGGGCCGACCGGTCCGGCATCCCGTAGTCCTAGGTTGCCTACTCAATGGGAGATCGTTAGATAGCCGCGTCGGTCCGCGTTTCGCCGATCCAGACCAGCTCTATAAATCCTCGCCAGGCACAATTATGTGAGGATAAGGATTACTGTTATAGTCAGACCGCGACCAGGCCTATACCATCGTAAATACGCGACCATGATGGCTATTATACGCACGACCTAGCTGCGGTGATAGCGTTCTAATGAAGGCTTGGACTAATGACATTATCCGAAATTCGGGTTATTTGGACTTGATGTAGTTGGGAACGAGGTTGTTATAGGACGACTCTCAGTCCTGATATCTTCGGCTACCAGGATGAAGAGTAGTAATGAGTCGTTACTGTGCAGATCCCTGTCAGATGTAAAGCTAAAATCGAGTTTTAATTGTATAATGTTTTCATTCACTTTTTCTGTTGGAATAATAATTTAGCCGGTGTAATTTACGTCGATAAAGTTGAGTCTTTTATTGGCAATGTCGCTTCTGTTGGACCCGTATGGCACAGCGACTTGACTTGACTTATACCAAGATGGTCACATTAAAAATGTCGTGTGTATGTGACACCGGTATTAATATAAGAGGAGATTACTCGATCTGGATCTCGATCCCGTCGCGATAAACTCGAAGTGGCGATATAAGAAGAGATCTACAGTTACGATATCAGAGTCCACTCGCCTACGACAAAGTTTATTGACCTAATGATGATCTAGTTGACTGACTTCCACGGCTCATTTTTTCTCGTTTTAATTTGTTTTCGGACTCCAATTTGCATCTGCTTACCAGTTTCCAACCTCACAAACATTTCTATCAGACTGGGAGATAATGTCACTGCAAGGAAACCGGCAGTGTGATGTTTTATTAATTAATTGCATGTCACATCAAAAACTTGGCGGTACGTCAAACAGTATCTTTCATATCATTAACCAAGTTTCTTCTCGGGCTTTAAAGAGGAAAAAGCGCGTTGAAGTGTTCATGAAAAATGAAGATTTATAATTGAAATCGAGAAATTGTATTAGTATTAATGCGTTCTTGACTTATACCGATGATGACAGTTTTGTAATATTGCGAGTGGAACAACTTATTACAAAAGTAATGAGCAAGTATACTTGAAATTTCGATTAGACTTGAAACAAATGAACGAGTACGTAAAACAAATGAACGTTAATTACACGAAAATCCGCCCGATGCAAATTGTCGACAAGTAAAAAAGTGCATTTGCGTTAAATGTCACTAGCAGAGTTTCTTTTCCGAGAATGAATCGCGGAGAAAAGTGCATTCGCGCAGTAATGAAAGATCGTGCGCGAGATCAATAATTCAATTCGAGAAAACGTCATATCAAAGTCAATTTCTATTCTAATCATTCATTTCTCCGCGCGGGCTTATCGCAAGACAAAGCGACTATTAGAGTGCGCGCGAATAATTGCGGTGCATCTCGCAGGAACGACGCCGGTGTCGACGTACCATAATTGCAGGCGCAGATGCCAAGCCGAGTGACATCATAATGCCTAGGCGAATCTTTGTGCGCGCTCGGATTCCATTCTCTCGGCGCTTTTGCATTCTCGGCGCGGCCTTATGCCCCTAATAAGGCACTGCGATGATCCACTGAGATAGATTTGCGTGTCATTAGCGGCTGTTTCGATCTGAATTGCCGGCCAATTGTAAGCAACTGTGTGCGCAAAAAATCGCCCATTCGATTCAAACTCGGCGTCGGGTTCATAAATACAGATAAATGAGAGCAGATTTTCGATTGATTTAAACAGTCCACGGTTAATCCTAACTTGACCTTAAAATCCAAATCAAACAGGTGGTTGTTGAAAATGCAAACACCGACAAAACCAATTCAGTGACTTTGATTCAGATAATTGATGGTCGACTTGGCGTAAAATCGTTTCTCGCATTTTTATGTAAATTTTATTTAAATGACAACGTTTTTTCAGTTTGCCAGATTGTATATAAATTGAAATTAAATAAATTCGTGCGATCTCGAAGTAATTGAATTTGTTCGGTTGTACGCGATTATAATGATATACATTCGTTACTCATCTATGTTCATTTAAGTTAATTATTAATTCATTATAATCCGCGCGATATTTCATGCGGATTCGCCTATTAACACCGCGCTCACTTTATTATGATTTACATTTAAAGGTACAGTCAATTTACGCGACTTTTTGATCAATCTCTGGCGCTGAATTATTGCGAGCTTATGGCCAGACGCTAACAAGAAAAAGGCGCAAAAAGCGCAATCCGACTCATTTGATCAGATACGCGTTTAATTAGTTATGGAATTTAGTATTCGCACATCACAAATCCTTATTATGACTTCCGTATTTTAATTATAATGAGTTTGGCGAGTGCTGAAACATCGCGTGGAAGCCCCTTGATACGATTCTCGAAGGGCGCGGTGCATAACTTATAAGAGTGTGTGCGGCTGCGATGCACAATTTATAATGCAATTAGAGCCTTGGATAGTAGCACTCGGATTTATGGCAGGTGGAGAGTTAAAGGAAAGGGCCGGCGCGTGAGAGGGACGGAAAAGGAGCAAAAAAGAGACAGGCGCAGCTCCGGCTATCCGGCGAATGAGTTATACGCTACCGCGGTAGCTGCCGATGCATTATTTATTACCGGCTTTTCATTATTTCACTCGGCAAAATAGATATCGACGAATGAAAAAAGGGATACAACATCTTTTCAGCTTCCATATCTTTGTTCGTTTACGCGAGAGCGCACGTGAACTTTGCCGTCAGCGTCGTGAAGAGAATAGATTCGACGAAGAAGAGTAGGATGAAAACTCTTGAAAGTGGCCGAAAGCGTTACAAGTAAATGTTGCCACTGGGTCATAGACAAACTACTTATGAATCAGAACCCTTACGGAAAAAAACATTCACAAAATATATTTGAAAATACATAACTTTTTGCCCCAAAAATATCATTTTTATATATTTGTATATAGTTTATCGCTAATATTTCTTGTAAATATATATAAAATATATGTAAAAAAATATTTTCAATATAGATAATTATATATTTGTGTATATATTTATTCATTTATACTGTATGAATATATATATAACTTTTTGCCAAATTATATACGTGTATATTTTTACACATATTTTGCGAATATATTTTCTTCCATGCGAGAAATTTATTCGGATTAGTCACCTAATTGTATTATCTACACTTATCTACGATTTGCAACGCACTGTAACAAATGTAAAATTACATGCTGATTTACATTACATATGTCGGAATAATAGACTTGAAAAGTATGATGCCGTAACTAACATCGAAATATTAAGATTCGAGTGTGAAATCACACGTGAAAAATGTAAAATGAGCTGAACATTTTAATGACTTTATACAGAGAGTGTAATGTTTTACGAAAATAATTTTTTTTGCGATATTTATTACGATATTTATTAGTATTTTACGATAAAAATGTATTTTACACAAAAAATCTATTTGAATGTGAAAACATATGCGGAACAGTTCGGTTTCAAATTTCTATTCATATAATGTATTTAATATTTGTAATACGTTCTTGCAGAAATAAAATCTCTGGATACCTCTGGAAATCTCTGAAAATCTCTCAAAATTGGAACTGTCAGAGTTTTTCAGAGATTTTCCGAAAAAAAGGCTAAAAATCTCTGAAAAATTCTGAAAAAATTGGAACTGTCATAGTTTTTTTCAGAATTTTTCAGAGATCTGCAGAGATTTTCCAAAATTTTCAGAGATTTTCAGAGATTTTCAGAGATTGTATTTCTACAAGGGCTGTGTGATGAGTCAATATTAACTAACAGAAAAAAATGTGCAAACAAATTTAAGGAATAGTACATTACACCACTAGGAAGGGAATTTCGTATTTCGAAACGAGAGAACTTCCGGAACGAGGCGAAGCCGAGTTCTGGAAGGAACGAGTGAGAAATCGAAATTCCCCCCGTAGTGTGTACGATATTTGGTGAGGGAAAAGTCTAGACATAATGTGCATTATCATAAAAACAACTTAATATGATGTTATAAATTTTGTATTTAATTTTTCTATGTAAATATTGCGAAGAACTTATTCATGTCTAGATGTATGAATACCTGAAATTTTACTGATTTTTTCATTGAGTTATATTATTTGTTTAATTATATTATTCATTGAGTTATATTATTTAGGTAAATTGATTTACTTTAACTTTTTTACCTTCGGAATCCGCCATTGTCTTAATATCTATAAGAAACATTTGAAACATATTTGGACAGCATCGAAATAAGTTTTTTTATAAGAATTCTTTATGTTATTTCGTAATTTAAGAATTATTTACTTGATTATTTCGTTGTTTCCTACAAGAAACATTATACAACAGATAAAATGTTAAAACACCTTCTTTTAAACATTTTTCAATAATTCTATCCCCATACCATTTTTTGTCCAATTTTTTTTACTTTCAGCCCACCGTGTAGCGCGACGAAACTTTTTCCAGGGCCAGTGGGCGGAGTAACATATTTTCCCACTCGCTTTCGCTAATTATAGCAAATGCTAATAAATAAAATCGACCCCCGAAAGTCGTTTAATTTAACGCCCCGCGATGTTCAGTGCAAATTTTCACTCACGCAAAATTGAAGGCAATATTCGCGCGAACCGGAGCGAGAATAATTTGTTTACGAAGGACGCGAAACGGCGATACAACACAAATTGCGGCACGATAATGATCGCGCGGAGATAATTTTGACGCCGCTTATAGACGATAAAAATAATTGCCCGTTGCCGTTAACGAATGTTACGCCGAAATTTGTGCAATCCATCAAGTCAATTATGCGCAATTTTGTCGCCGCCTCGAATTCCCCGTCGATAAGATGTTGATAAATAATATTAATAATCTCATTAGCGGAAACGGCGGGCCGTGCATTTTTCAGCGCGCCGCTTTTCGTTTAAATCCCGATTTATATCTGACTGTAAAAATAAATACTTCTTTCTCGGGGTTGTTCGACTTTCGCAGCAGTTATCGTTTTTGTTCAATATTTCATCTTGGCTGCTGTCACGGTAAAACAGGCAGCCTCGGATGCATTTGCATACGCAAAAAAATGCGTGCGGGGAAACAAAAACTGCGAGCACACCTCGCACGTATGCGCGCCTGGTAGGTTGGTATTCATGGCTGAGTAGGCCCTAAGGCGTAATTAAAGTCGTTAATCCGGCGGAGGTTGCAATTAATTGCAACGTGACAAATCGAAAGGGATGCACTTTGTGCCGGCCAAACGAAGCCACTGATCTCCTTCCTGCGGAGACGATTATTTATCTTGCGTGCAGCCGATTCTTGCGCGGCCCAACAGTCCGTTCGATTTCAACCTGGCCGACGTCACTTGTTTTAGCATATGGCCGCCGTTTATCACGGCCCGTTTCCTAATTAGATCTGAATTATAGCTAAACATTATTTTTCTGCGCCCGCGCTTTATCACACGGCTATCTCTTAATATCACTATTAACATCGCCCCGCGTCATTTCAATTATACGCTTTTCGGACATCAACGAAATTACGGGACAAGTGAAACTTAACTGGCTTCTGCTATTTTTTGCGCGGCTTAAGGTAATTAAAGATCGATGTGCTTTTGCTTCCGCAACTTTAATGGCAGCGATGTTTCTCAACGAGATAAGTCAGACAAATATGCTTGTTTAAAAATCTGAGAAGTGTCAACTAAGGGGTCTGAGTGGTGAAATAGAGGTAGGAATGTCCTAGGGAAGTGTGGAAATTTGTTTAGATGAAATTATTTGAAAGTATTTGTTGCATTTAATACAATGTCCGTTCTTCGTTGAAAGCGTAAACTACTTGCTGTTTATTTAGAAATTTGGATCTAAAAAAAGAATCGGTCGTTTATTTTTCAAATAATACTTTAATCAAAGTTTGTTGGTTAGATGGTTGAATTACGTGTCAAGTCCAAGCATGCTCGCGATGCTTTAAATCTGGATGGGGATGAATTCTTTGCAGCCCTATTATTAATACGTCGACTCTTCGAGGTGATCTATTCGGGATTACGTGTGGGGAATCGAAACGCAAGCCGAAATTAAATTGGCTGCTTAAATGCAAAGATGATGATAAAAATTCTTTCGAAGATATAACCTGTTTCATTAGACGTAATAAGTTTAAATTAATTCTAGCTCTATAGCTGATATAATCAAGAAGCTTTCAGTTATAAAATGTTGAATCGCAAAATTTTATATTTAACTATATAATTTAGTATAATATTATTTTAATATTATTATATTAATATTATTATTATACTAAATTTAATAAAATTAAAAAAAATGTTTACAAATGAAATGTGCAGGGTTATTCTGTCACTGCCTTAGGTATCGCGAACTCTGCTCCATTAAGTTCACCTCGTCGCCCTTTTTGTTCTCCTTATCTGCCTTTGCGTCGTCCACTTGCCTTTCGAAGAAGTTCCCTTTCGAAAAAGTAGACGAGACTGAACGCCTGCGCCTTGATCTCATAAAGAAAGATGTCGTAACGTGAACCACCAGAGTCAAGTATTAAGATATCAGACCCTCTCTAAATGGGCTTATTATTATGACTTTTTTATTTCCATTTCGGTTCATCCCGCATATACAATTTTGACAGTCCGACCAGAAGTAATTTAACCTTGTGAAATCAAAACCGTGTGATAAAATCCGCAGATTTATATCGAAAGATGTAACTTATAACATCTGCGAGAAGACGTTTCATCAAAATAAATTATACGTCGCGTCAATACAATCGCGCGGCAATCAAATTAATTACGCATCTAATTTTATATTAAAACTCAAGCGCTGAATGATACAATATTAATTCCAAGATAACAAATGACTTTTTTGATTTTTCACTTCTTTTATCTCCGCGATGATTGTGTTCTTATGCTTGATATGATTGAATTTGACCCACTTAATTGAAATCATACTTCCATTTCATGCTAAACAACGCTCGGTTTGAAATAAGATCCCGCAACTGACGACATTAATTACTCCGTGACGTTATTGATTTTGCGATTAATTAATGCAATAAATTACATGGGAGGGAAATCAAACACAATTTTCATTACGTCATTAATACAAGTGTACTAAAAAAATTGCCGGGTAATTAATTGAAAAATTAATTGGCAAATTGATGGATAGCGACTGATGGCAAAAGGTCAAGGGTTACGGAAAAATGGCGTATCGAGTGTCGTATCGGCGACGTGCGTGGGGAATGTGTAATTGAGCGAAATTTATTGTTCGTTAATATAGTGTTTTGCGAAATATTGTTGCAAATGTAACAATCGTGATAACATTAAGATAGTGGCGCGGAACAATGTTGTGGCAAAAGGCGTAGTGATAACTTCTAGGCATGTCCCCGACGGTGGTAGGCGTAAGCTTGTGTGTTGGTGGGCTCGCAGGTTAGGCTAGAATTCCTGAGGTCCTTAGAGGTCATCCTCGGAGAATCGTGCAGGAAGGTGAGTCGCCCGAAGCAACATTGATATCGAGAAACCAATCACCATGGCACCGACGCTGCGCTCTTGTACGTACGTCTAGCTTTGCGAAACTTACGAGTTCCGCGAAAATGGAACTTTATATATCGCGCAATTTATTGCGTCGGGATAAATGCACTTTATTCCGTCGAACGTAATCCGAGTCGTGATTTTATAATTCGATAACACCGAAATTTCACTTGTTCGCCGTGAATGTTTGGCCGCCAACGAGCCCAAGACAAATCCGCTTTTGCGCCTCGCTCTCGCCGGCAATAGATACGCGTTTAAGGCCTGTTATTAATGTAATTGCATGTCCTATACCGCGCGTTTTTGCCGCTTGAATAAGAAAGCGACCGATGCAGTGCGTTTTGCCTCTAAGGGTTGATTAATGTATCTCTTCCTTTATTTCTTTCGCCGGCTTCTCCGCAACTTTTTCTACCTCGGCCACGTTCCGCGCACAGGAAGACGCCGAGGAATCATAAAACAACAGGAAGGTTACTTGCTCCGGGCGGCGACAACCTATGAAGCAACAGCAAACCACTTTACACATGTGTTCGCCTTCTCCAGCACTCATAATTTCGCCTGCACGCACGGCCGGGGGGAACAACTAGTTTCCCGTCCGGCGCCATCCTGAAAGCAAAGCACTGTCAGACAACAGGCAACACGTGGACCAATTTTAGTCGCGCTTCTCGAGTTTCAGCCAGATCCCGTGACGGGACATGAGGACGAAGCTCGAATTCAGGTACTGCATCGGCACGTGGGTCTTGTCCGTGGGTCGCAGGCTGGCCTTCGCGAGTACGTGAAACACCAACAGCTTCACCTCCAGCAACGCCAGCCTGATAGCGATACACACGCGCGGTCCGATACCGAACGGCAGATACATTCCCGATTCCTTCATGGTGCTCTTATCCAGGAACCTATCGGGGTCGAACGCCAAAGGATTCTCGTACACGTTGGGGTCGCGGTGAACGGCGTACACTGGGAAGTAGATGGTGGTCCCGCGTCTCACCGTGTAAGGTTTGGCGCCGGGAACCGCCGGAGGCAGCTCATAATCCCCGGTGCACATCCTCTCGACGTAGGGAACTGGCCCCAGCAGCCTGCCAGCCTCAGTTACCACCGCATCGAGGTACTTCATAGCGCTGATCGCGTCGTAGCTGGGTCGACCGTTGGTTTCAGCCATCGTGGAGTCTATTTCCTGCTGGAGCTTGGTCTGCACTTCGGGATGCGTGCCTAGAAGGTAGAAGGTGTTGCTGAGGTAGGAAGAGGTGGTGTCGAAACCTCCGAAGAAGAAGATGAAGGTTTGCGATAGGATGTCCCCAATGTCAACCTTGATGTGGGAGTCTGGGTTCTTTGAAGCATCTATTAGGACTTGCAGCAGGTCCGGTCGGACGATGTCGTACTCCTCCCTGGCGGCCATGGTCTTCTTGATCATGTCGCCCAAGTAGGTGGTGCCCTGATTGTCGAATAGCTTGATGCCTAAAGTCTTGACTATCCACTGAAAGTTCTTCAAGAGGAAGAACCTTAGGGAGAGAGAGCTGTTGAAGGAGAACGTCTTTCGGCCGACCCTGTAAACCTCGTTCTCGGGGTTCTTCGTTGAGTTGACCTCGAGGCCGAAGAAGAAGCGGCTATTGATGTTGGAGGTGAATCGCGCGCTCACATCCTTCATGTCGAAGCTGTCAACACCCGTTTGCGAGTCGACGAGGAGGTCGTCGACGAACTCCGAGGCCACGTTGGTTATGGTTTCGAAGTTCTGCCGGAGCTTCTTGGCGGTGAAGCAGGGGCTGAGCAAACTCCTCATATCGCGCCATCGCTGTCCCCGAAGCGAGAAGAGCGAATTGGCGAAGATCTTATCGATTTCGGTGGTGAAACCGTAATGGTCGCTGAAATTATCGAAATTCTTGGTGCCGATAGATTTGATAAGGCTGGGATCGCGGATCAGCAGCACAGGCGTCGCGAAGTCGAACATTCCGATGTACTTGGCATCCGGAAACCGATTGTACATGTCGACCAGCAGTTCACTTAGATGCTGTCGCTGGAAGATTACCGGACCAATATTACCTACGATCGGTGAAGGCTGGATGTACGGTATTCCGGTGTTTTTGAAGAAGGAGAAAGTTTTCCATGAGTAATGGTACATGGCTAGGCAAAGTGCCACGGTGACCGTGAGTATCAGCAGGATGATCATCGTGTACGATTTTTGGTGAGAGAATTGCGAGAGGAGCGCGCAAACTGTCTGGTGAGAACTGAATGGAACTGTGTCAAGAAACGCCTATGAAGTATGATAAGAACATCTCGGTCAGGTGTTGTTCGCTTCAACTCAGGTGCACAATCAAGTGTTTTGAGTATTATTTTGTCGAACTTGATTAAATCGATCAGCATCAGTTTTGCGTAAATAATACATTGAAATAATACATTTTTTCGGACATGATAAGATGAATGACACTCAGTCTTTCGGTACATTGTGTTGGTAAACAAACCGATACTTTCTTATCGATGTCGACGGCGCGTTAAGTCGAACGCGGTTAACGAAAAGTGTCATTCACCAATAAATCTTCGGTAAATAAAGAGCGATCTCTGGGAAATTAGAATATGTGCACGATTCTTTAGATTTACGTGTACACGATGGATAAGCCTGGTTCCAATACGTCGGGTATGAATTAATGTTATTTCTGATTGTTCAAAAAATGGTAGTATTCCAACTTGAAAATAGTTGATGTCTCAAGAGGTCCCAAGTTTTTTTATAACAATTTTCTATAAATTTTAGTGTCCCCTATTAGAAGATCGTCAGTATTTTTGCAGGTTTTTGCAAGTTTCCAAATTATGTCACATAAATATAAGTTTCCAAGTTGGTACTAACAAACCGTTAGTGTTGCCAATGCAGAATGATAATATATGTGTTTTTTTGCAGATTTGAAATGCTTCATAGTATTATGTCCTAAAAGCGGTATGTGTGGATATTTGTAAAAAGTAAAAAAATTGCATTTGACATAAATGCTTCTTACTCTGTCTTCTGACCATGTCTCATGAATCATAGTCTTCTGACTACGATTCGGGGAATGAATACACTGTAAAAACTGGTGTTTAACTGATGTTTTAAAAATCGAAACGTTTAGAATTAAAACTTTTAATGTGTTTAAAACGTATGTAGGTTATGTTGCATTTTAGCGGAAATAATGGAAATGCTTAGCATTTAATGGTTTGTAAGTAGTATATTCAAGGCATCTTTCATCATTTTATCGCTGTTAGTATATTTTGAGAGAAATTTTCATTACAGAATTAGTACAAACTGATCGACATTCAAAACACTTGTATGTGTTTAAAAAATGACTACATTAAACACGTCTAAACGTTTGAAAAATGACTCCCAAGTGTTTGAAATTAAAACACTTGTTTTTACAGTGTAGTCGGGAATAAAAGGTTTATTAATATAAGTGCACATTTATTCTAAATTTGCAAGATATTACTTATCAATTTATATTTTCATGAAAAAGCATTTAATTTATTATTAGCGACCAAAAGTGTTATTAAATAAACTTTTTCTTTCAAGTTTTCATGTAGTCGACACCATTGTGTGCACTCTTAGAAATTGTATTCTTAGCAGAAGAATACCATCCTTTTGACAAAATCTATTTATCCCAAAACCGTTCCTCTTGTCACAAGAAGATTTGTAATCTGAATCCTCTTCATAAAACCTGATTCTTCTTGGTGAAATATTAAAACGAATTCCTACTTGTGACAATCGGATTCAACTTGTTATATATAGATATTATTAAGAGTGGGACTTCTTGAAATCATTAATGAAAAATAAGCATTCATAATCCGCCGATGCGCCATGCTATTCTAAGGGGTTACGATGTAACGTATTTACGCAGCAGCGCGAAGTCAAATAAATTTTCCGGAGAATTTCACGATCGCTGCTTGTGATACTCGACGTTACTTTACGAGAATCACACTTGGCTTCCGGGGAAATTGAAGTAACTTTATATTATACGAACATCTTCGCGGAAAATAAAAAAAACGCTAATCGCTAGTCGCTGGGTCAGATGAATACATATTCTAATAATCAGCAATATCAAAGAGAAAGTTAAAATTCTGCGCCGTTCCGCATCCATGAGACCGCGCAACCAGACGAAAACACTGCCTCGATTGAAAATTCATCAGCACCGTTTTCCTTACAGAGCAATTACGTGTACATTTAGTCGTTCTCTCCACTATTCACACTCCAAAATAATCTCCGCGATTCGCTGAAATCTTTATTTCCCTCTGTTCCATAATTGCACGTGGGTTTCGGGCATTCGCATACGAGACTGTCACTGCGCCAGTAGCACTTTTTATCGCGACTTTCCATCTGTAATTACGGCACTACCGTTTCATTTGGCTCGCACTCACACGCAGATATTGTATTTCATTCGGGCAGCATTGCGTCGAGAAGATCGAACGTCGATTTCACGCGGCAAGTCAATCGAGCTTTGTTCCCTGAACCTTTCACCTTTGCGTCTTTTTAATCGAGTGCCTAAACCTCGCGATTAATTCGTCTTATTTATTAGACGCGCTACTGGGCTCGATTTGTCGACGACAAAGCGTCGCTAACAACTGAGACGAAAATTAATGACATCGTCTAAATTTATTGAACGTATGATGAAGGCAGCTCAGGGCAACAGTTTGAAAAAATCGCTTTTTTACATTTTACAATAGTTTCGAACATCGTATACGGGAATTGCTGACTAGTCGTTGAGTAAAAAATCTCATTTTATCCATGTTATCGGTACTGTTTTTTCATATAAAAAATTAGATAAAGGTTTATCAAATGTTTCCGGCTCGTTGTATTTCAAGATCTAGTGAAGCGATTGATTAATTTTCGTTTTCAATTAGTTGGTTTTTAAGGAAAAAACGAATCGGTCAAATTTGGACTCAACGTCGTCTTTGCAATATGATTGCATTTTATTCTTTTTAAAATATCCACAAACATGATTCCTAAATGACTGCAGAATTTTTAGAGCAATATGACAGTGGTGTACGATAGACCTTATTCTGAATATCACAAACTGAACAAACCGTGGTGGAAAAAATTCTGCAAAAATCTCTGGTAATCTCTAAAAAAAACTCTGTAAAACTCTACAAAACTCGAAAACTTTACAAAGCTCTGAAAAGAACTCTGATAAAGTTTTTTCAGAGCTTTGTAGAGTTTTATAGAGTTTTGCAGAGTTTTTCAGAAACTTTCAGAGCTTTTGCAGATTTTTCCAAAGAATTCGCAGACTTTTGCAGAATTGTTTGTCATCAAGGTATTTATACATAAACTTCGGTGATATACAATAAACTCCCAAAGTTTTCAATTAGATTGCCTACATATTACCCACAATTAATTCCGAAAAAATCCCTTTTTTACGTCAGTTCCTGATGTAGCCTTATAATTCCCGTGTCGCTCGGATGTCATAAAACGATCTGAACACGTGCGACGTATGATTTAGAGCCTAATTACCCGACTTAATATTCTAACCATCAACGCATTCAACATGCCGCGCGATAGCATCGTCGATGTCCCTCTCATTTTTGGGTCGTCCGCGATCGTAATGACCATCATGATTGATACTCATTGATTTCGCGAGCCGCAGCTCGCGCGTCGGGACAAAGCGCGCGGCGTTCGACGGCAGAGTGACACTCGGCCTCGGATTTTGCGTAGCGCCATTACCGCTTATCTGCGAATCGATCTTGATTATGCCCGCGCGTTATCGAAATTTTATATCTGCGCGTACGCGCCGGGTCCCGCAACAAGGCCCATTAAATATATGAGCGGCTTGGAATGTGCGAGCATGCGGAATTCTACCCTCGAGACACGAGGGGCTAGCCATCAAATAAATTAACCCACTCGTTTTCAAGAACGCGTACGAAGCGTTTGCCTCCTACAAATTGACGATCAACGGTTCCACTCGTTCCGCGTGATTTATGCCGGACGCCGCTTTTTGGTACGTTTATTCAGCGGCTGACGGATTTACCGGTTGATACCATCTTTGCGAAAAGTGAAATCATATTAGTGTTTTATGGAACCTCCGTTTCATACATTATTAATGCACCCGGGCAATTTGAATATAAAGCGGTCGATTACTGATCGACGTCGGCTTAGAAAAGATTCGAAAGTGCGAATTATTTATCGGGCATTATTTATCCGTTGTTTGTTGTTCGTCAAGTTGTAACGGGAACGCAGGGACGCGAGGAGGCGCGCGAGTTCGATCGAAATTGAATTACCGCTCGGTGCACTTCGCCGCGCAAAATTTATGGCCGAAACGTGAAATCGTCATTTTTCGAGCGGTGCAGTCACGTTTAAATCACGTGCGAGTTAACAAATGGGTCACGCGTCAGTCACGTATAGGTCACGACACATGACTCAGACACGTGAGGCCTGACCCGAGAGCAACCCACATATGACCCGTTTATAATTGCGCTCAATGTGTAATTATCGGGTGTACGTTTGGCGTGCGACTTTTTGTTCGGCCGGCAATTGTTCTGCGGCGCATTGTGCCGCGTCCGAGTGATCGATCGATCCGCAGACATCTAATTTTGCAATTTTACAATCAATCATTGTTGAATGACAAACGTCGGATGATTAGTTATCTCGCGCACAATGCCACGCGCAAACGATTGCTTGGTGTCCGACTTTCCGACGACTTACTTTGTCATTTCGTTATTGTCTTTTGATTAACGCATTTGCGATTTTGCGAGAAAAACGCACGGCTCGTCATTAACGGGCGGATGATAAATCGAAGCGACTTTCTAGATTTGCAATTATCGGCGAGTTAATTAAAGCTTGGTTGTTGTTGGAGTCAAACGGTTGCTTTTTAACGGCGATTTTGTTTGGACTAAAAATTTGTCACAGGATAAATTGAACGGAAGAGGAAGATATGGATTTATGACGCGAAGTTTTCAGGTTGATTTTGTTGTCGAGTAAGATAGTTTGTAATGTCAGGGGATAGTAACAATTAGCAATTTTTTCAGGAATCTAAATGATTTAAGGGGGCAATTATATCCTTCGGATGGTGTCGGATCGAACGATTTTATAGAACGACAATGTTGTTAAGAACAAGGCCATTCGGGGTAAAATAATAAGTATGGGAAAGATATATGTTTGGAGGCTTATAATTACAATGTGAATTATTGTTAGATATTGTTAAATTTATGATTATTGTACAGCATGTTTTTAGTTCATGTGTTGGTAGACTCGTTCTCAAAGATCAAGACGATGGCAAAAGAAGCCGTCTTGCGAGAAAGATCCAAACATTTGTGCTGTAATTGTGTCAACCTTCCTGGTTCACGCAGGAAAATGAATAAAATCGAAATCCAGCTACATGTTTGGTAAAAGTAACAAAAACTTATTGACTAATCGAATGAGAGAAGGTGTTATCTCAGAAATTGCGCGAATAAGGTGCTAACTTATTATGCCCATTCGTTAACACCTTATGCGCTAAATTCGAAACTTCTTTTTCCACCCAATCATGAATATTCTTCTAAAGATCAATTTAATTCAACAAAACTGTTTTAGACAGGTTGGTTCTACGATTTACAGTTACATAAAAATATAATAAACAGATTTTTCCAACATCTTTTTACAAAATACTTCTCTCAAACATCGTTCAAATCGATAAATATGAAAACGGCTTATTGTTCCAATATCTTATATCAAAACGGCCTTCTAGAATGTAGTACAACAGCTCTCTATAATGTATCAAAAAATCCATTTTGTTTGCAATTTAGTGATTACATTTAACAAAATTAATTGAAGTTGATAGTTACTTTTCATCAAATTTATAGGCCTAGTTATATATGTTTTAACATCTGTTCCAGCGTAAATTTAGTTCTTTGAATTCACGTTGAGTTCTTCACCATCACTTTCAATCCTAATGTTAACCATTGCATTTGTACATCATGCTGCCTGAAAAAGTTACAATTGTAATTATTTTACGCACCATTTTCATGTTCGTTGTCAAACTCATCAATTACTAGAGGCATTATTCTAACCGTTCCAATACTGCTCGCCCCGAGTAAAAATATATTGTCAGATCTTGATCAGTATTCGATCAACCCACTTTCCATCAAGTTTCGATCAAGTCTTAATCGTGATCTTGTTAGATCAAATTCCTATTTGATAAAATCTGATAAAATTTGAAAAAAAATTTATCGAAAACGGTTTCATTTTCAGAATGATCAGTTTCTGATCAAAATATGATAACATTTCTTTATTCCGATCCTCAAACCCTGAAAATTCAACTCCATTTTCCCAGTTCAAATTCTTTCCTCCTCGTCACCTCCTTTCAATCAAACTGCATAGACAAACAAGCTCCGCGATGATGCGGCAGAGCCCGGGACCGGTTAATTATGCGAAATAACGGCTTTCATTAAAAACAATTGTTCCCGTCCGTCGAAAACGTAATTCCCGATACCGATCTTCCGTAATGAATGAATGGCTGTCGAGCGCACTCACGACAGAATAATTAAGTTGCGGGCATACGCGGGCGGGTTTATGTGTTCGCGCGGCTTTCTCGATTGTCACCGCGAATCCGCGCCTAGTAATTGCCGATGCCGGATAACAAAAGCGTGTCAATAATTAATCGCGGCTGAAGCGGAGATTAATCAATTTCGCTGACGCCGCTCGGATTTGCGGCGATACGGGCCGCGCGATGCCCGCACGGGTAACACGGGTCCGCCTCGGCGACGTCGTTTCCCGTGTTAATTAACTCCATCGAGATCCCAGTTAAGATATCATTGTTCGCGCGAGTGGTTCGGTCTATAACGTACGTTTCGGGCAAACGCAAGCGCCGGAAGTGTTGAAGCGTCGGATTAAATAGTCTGATTCGATAAGCGACGGAGATTGTCACGCTTGAAACATCCTATCGCCCAGCTTTGACGTATTTAAGACGTTTTAGCGGCTCGTTAATGCACACGCGATTCCGGATCACCCCTTTTTTACAAGTAACACGATCAAGTGTTTAAACAGGAAGTATTTGTGATGATAAAAGTTGGGTAGTTCAGGTGTTGAGGAGACCTTTTTTGTTCGTTTTTAGAGGGCTGATAATGTGCCTGCATTTATACAGAGAAGGAGAAGAGAGATGAAAAAGAAGGCATTGGTAACTAGAAAAATGAGATTAAAAAATTCCGTGTAAAATTATTGAAAAGATTTAAAGGTTTGTTAGTATAAAATAACACCAGATTTGGAGGAAAGAAGTTTTTATTATAAACATAGTTTAAATCTGAATATTTAGTGTAATATTTATACGGATTTTTCTGAATCTGGATTAAAGAAATTCAGAAGAAAATCTGGATAAGTTTAATTCGTAGACATCTGTATTTACAATTTGTAACATTTGTTAAGCGACAGTCATCTTCATTCAGAGTCATCGATGATTACTTATCCAATCGTAATACACCGTGTACGCAGATATTTTCGTACAAAGCATTTATAAGTTGACTTGTTGCATAAATACATTACCTCTCTATGAACACGAAAAAGCACTTAAAGTATTTAGCGTTTCCTAGTAATCTAATGCACCCGCCTTAAAAACGCCACTGCTTTATCTCTCTCGTTAAGAATACCCCGATTTTTACCCGACTTATCCAATCGGTATGGTATATACCAAATGATTTACTTATTATCTTATAAACGCTTTCAGATTTCCGCGGACAGATCGAGAAATTAACCTCAGACCCGCTAACAGCCACATTTCACCGCTAATCCAGTATATTGAAATTAAATCAATCGAGTCATACACCTTCGCACTGCGAAAAATTTCCAGTCACCTTCTTGCAAAATATACAAATTACTCTCTCACACAGCCGTCCTACTATGAAAACAAAAAAAAAATGAAAAATGCGATCGCAACAAGCTATAATTTTCTTTTCACGCAGTCGCTCCGATGATCAATGCGTCGTTTAGCTGACAACATTGTTCGCCGAAGGTCTGCCGCGATCGATAAAAAGCGCCCGATTTGCATGCTTATAAATTGCTCGCGAGAACAACGGCGAGAAAAAACTGAATCGAGCGATGCTGCAATCACGCGAGCTGCTGCAGACAACCGAGGCCGATAGCGCATCGTAGGGTCAAATGTGGTACGGTCCCCGGGCCCGATGCATCCGACTTCCTCGTTCGCTGGGTCTGAAGTTCGCCTCGTCAAAGCCCGGCTCCTCGTCTTGCGCGCTAGATTCGAGATACTCCAGTGTCGTAAAGTGCAGCGCGATGCACGCCGCAGATCGCTTTCACTTTCGACAGAGCTATGCTCCGCGTGGCTTTTCGCAGGGGGACGGGGTCCCTGCGTTTTTCCTAATCACAAATGCTTAATAAGACGTATTGCGTCGGTCAAACGTTTCGCAAACTTTTACGCGCGTTTCCCACGAGAAAATTACGATTGTTTTGAGAATAATGTCCCTTAATTACTCCTTCGGTGCTTTTAGGGGAGTCCAATTTATGCTCCTTTTTTTGGTAGAGTATATAAATTCTGAGGCAGTACAAATTATCTGGGTCTCGTCTAGATTACGATCTAAGATATAAAAAGGGAACCTACACATCGAACACTATTGGTACACGGCGGTGAGAAATATCCGGAATGTATTCTGTGCGAAGAGAATTGGAGTACGGACAATGTGAGAATAGATAGTTTATTAGATGATTTGTTATCATTAAATGCAAATAAGTATTGTTGGGAGTTGCGATCCGGAGTTACTTGAGGTTTAAGTGTGTTTGGAAATCAATTTGTTATTGTCTTTTTAAAAGCACATGATGATCGTAGGATGTATAACAAAAAATGTGAATCATAAAGAATGTTCGTTAAAATTCGTTAAAATTTCCTGGGATATCAATGATATTTTGAGATGTTTCGATTAGTGTCCATATAGTAATATTCGGTAATGGCTCAAAATATCTGTTGATATGCCAGAAATCAACAGATATATGACAATCCTAAGTAAAAACAGTTTTATGAGAAATAGATCTATATGTGATGAAAAGCTAGAATCGAAAGTCACACTGTAAAAAATGTTAGGTGAAATCAGAATGCGGCAAGCGGAATCTGCATGAACAATAAACAAGGTTGGTTTTGCGATTTTTAAATTCGAAAATTCGACATCAGATTCGTGTTCAGTAACCTAAAAGATACTTACATATCGAATTTGAGGAAAATTGAACAAGTTTTAATTTTTTGGTCCACAACACTGGATCCGCAATTTTGAATTTAAAAAATCCGAGGTCAGGTATATTGGAAATCTTCTGATTTATTTCCAATATATTAGCAAGGACATCGGAAGTTTTTCTATTCATTCAATTAAATTTCGTTCTCATTTTGTAAATTAAAAAATGTTTAGCTACAATATAACCTATAGTATTGATGTGGCATTTGACTGATGTCGATTAGTAAAATCTACTACTTGGGCAGATGATTTTATTGAATTTCGCAGTTAGCAGCAATGTCAACTAATTTGGTAGTAAAATTTTCTTAATAGTACCTTTTTTTCTCACTGCATGATTAAACTGAGTTGAGTTGTTCCGACGATGTAACTAGATGATTATAAGAATTTACGTAGTTTTCCTACGCAGCTTTAGCCTACCCAGTAAAAGGCCCGACTTTATTAATTTTTACCCTCTCGTGAAGGCTCTAAACATGGTTAGTCTTCCGCTATGCGAACGGTATCGTTTTCTAATAACGCCTTAGAATATAAATAACTTTAATTGGAGCAAGTGTATTTATGTGCGTTAATTAGATTAACGATCGAGATGGCAACTAATGAACGAGCCGAGTTCAGGGACGTCGCGTGATTCGTGGCACGTTGATCAAGTCGGAGGCACCTCGCATGGATTCGCGCGATTTTTTTGTCCTGTCGTTTCGAGGCCCTGTCCACTCTTTCCAGGCACTCTTTATTATTATTTTTACATGAGGCCCTACCTCCGAGCGCTCGTCTGTCTTTCGCGCGCCGCCGCTGCCCGTTCGCTTTCTTGTTTTTTCGCGCCACCTCATTTCGCATCGTATGTAAATATGGCCGAATATCGTGTCGCCCTCTAACGAGTTCGACTCCGGTTCGTTATTAATTTTCGCGCTTCCTTCGATTCCGGCCAATTCGTCGATTCCCGACAGCCGTGAGTGGCTGAAATATGCTCGAATCGCGTGAATCACGGCAACCAACGCGTTTCACGACAAATGGAATAACGAAGTGAACGTCGCCGCGAGATTATATCATATTTCGACAGTTGTTGCTGTATAAACTTTGGCCTGCGTGAAAGTTCAGTCCGACGCGGGTAATATGCGAAGTGAAATTCGATCAGTTTTTACGATATCGAGCCCCTAGATCGTCGTAGTCGAGTAACGGACTGACATTGAGTCATTAATCAACAATAATTACCGATGCTAAGATACGCGGGGGTCACAATGATCCTGTTAGAC
>JABFPB010001445.1:0-25280 GCA_022817645.1 Ceratoteleas bidentatus | reverse complement strand
AAAAGTGGTAGATGAACAGAAAACTAGACGCTTTCCATTCATCTACCACTTTTGATTGGTTGTGCTTAATCGCCGCTATTTTATCACCAAATCCTGCGAGTCATAATATCGTTAAAGAAATTCAATGGTGAGCGCGCTCAGACGGTCGCTCAGCGCAGTAGCACATTTTTCGGGAAAACGGCTCGTTGACTGGTAAAGAAGTATCCGGCGGACTTGGAATATATATTTAATTAAAGTACACATCCCATGGAACATTTTAAGACAATAACAAAATTTTTGATTTTTTCATTTTTTCAAAGTGGTCTACCCTCTTAATGGTATTCATGCACATAAAATTCCCATTGCGATTCCATTGTTTATAAATCATAACAGCACAGCTTTCAAAATCTGAGATTCTACAGAAAATCTCCCAGGAAATGTCTGGAGATCTCCCGAAAATCTACGTCTTCCAATTATCTCCGGAGAATCTCCGTAGATTTTCCGGATATATGCTGTTAGGGAACAATCAAACAAATATATAATGCACTTTCATATTTTAATGTACGGTTTCCAGTAGGGCTTGACAGATGTCGCTGTCATCTCCCTCTGCAGCTGGTAAAGCAGGTGCCCGTTTTGCCTGTCCTTTCCCTATACGTGGCATATATGCGGCCATATATGCGACAATTACGTGACATATATGCAGCTTTATATGCATACAAGTGTATGTGCTTTATTCATGTGTCGCATATATGTGGCATATATGTCACATAGTATATCTTTAGTTACGTATAGGAATTTCGTGCACAGTGTGCACGGAACTGCCCGGCTAGTACCCCCACTCTGACGTTAACGTACAGCCATTGGCGGGGCGATGGTGGGGATGAAGCTTCCCCACCCAATCAGAATATGTAGTTTTAAATAGCACGCTGCGCGATTACGTGTAATTGGTTAGTTCGAAACGCTATTACGCCTACCTCGGAAAAGTTGCTAGCGGCCAGCGAGGAGAGAGGGTAACAGCCGCGGAAGGGGCCCCTACCATGTCCATCACTGCTATAATATTATATATTATACGTCGCATATAGGTAGCATTTTTGGCCACATATATAATAAACCGAACCATATATGCGACATATGTGGGACTCATGTGCGACATATGTGGGACATATCTGGGACATATGTCCCACATGTGTGCGTCATGTGGGACATACGTGGGATATACGTGCGACATATATGCGACATATATGTGATATATATGTAACATAAAAACTTTGTTTATGCGTGATCATAAAATATCTCGTTCAGTTCGTCTACTGGTAACTCGAGTTCTCGTACCTGAACCTTAAAAAAAATTTTGCACACTTGCAAAAATGCTCGGCGTTTTTTTCCAGCACCTTTTACGAAAATTAAGTCCCAGACAAACAGACTTGGGAGAAAATGTTCTAAAGTAAACAGCGAAACGTGCGAAACGAGAAAAAAGCGTTAAAAAACACACTGGTTCATTTAACTTTTCCACGTGAAACGCGGCAAAAGTGCTGCGGCACAATGGGGTACTTGTGCCGAGTTCGAGGGAACGGCGCAGATTATGCCGACATTTTTATTTTATCATTATTCGTCGGGCCTAAACTCGAGAGAAACGAAAGAGTCTGCCTGAGTATCTTGAAAGGATCTACGCGCATTTTCACTTAGCGTTACACGATACCTGTACCTGCGCAGCATCATTAGTACCGAACTCGCAACAAGACAGACGCTGGCCTATTCTTCTGCCGGACTGGTTGTTATTCGTTTTTTACTGCATTTTTACATCGGCCCGGCTCAATATTTCCGAATTAATTGCCGCGGACCTGTTCCAATGCACGCGGCAGAAACAACAATTTCAATTTACGTTTTGCAGAACAAAAAAGGAACGCCCGGACCGAGTGTGAATTTACATTTTATGAGCGGGACGCGAGGGTGCGAACCCGGGATATGAGGAGTATCACACGGAGAAAACGATTTGGGCATTTAGTGCAGAAAGATTGAATAAAAATTGCCGAAGTCTGCTGTACCGGAGGACAAAAGAGAGTTCGGCAAATATAGTAAAAGGATCAACTAAAAGCGGGTAAAGAGAACTTGAAAGATGGTACCGACGGGTAATCTACTTTATCGGTAAAGTAAATGCATTTGGGTTTTGGTCCAAAAGAAAAGATTTATGAAAACTGTCAGGTGTACTATTGATCTGGGGACTGTCAGCTGTACTGAATTTGAGTGATTTACGAATACAAATTGTGAGAAAAATTGAAAAATGACTGAACATTAAGGAAAATTTGCATAAAATTATGCGTAAGAATATTTTGCATTGTACTTTAATATTTTGTTTCGCTCGTAGTGGCGGTTAGTTTTCATTTCTCGCTACAGATGGCGCGATAAAAGAAGTGTTCTCGAAAGAACTGCTTTTTCGTGCGAAAGGTATATAAAGACCGAACAAAAAAACCATTGTCAGTTGTGACTGTCCTGACGTTGAAATGTATGTAGTTAGATTGATTTGTGAGCTTCAGATTCAGTGTCTTTAAATTAACCTAAGCGTTCTTAGGTCAATTTCGAATGACTTATCGTTGAAGGCTGTGACGAGAATATAATCTGTATATAGATATTGTATGGCAGGTTACGTAGATAATAAAACAGAATTGGTCTGGGTAGATAGTTAAATCATCACAGTTGTTAGGCGTGAGAAAATAAGTGTAATAATACAATTTGTTCATTATCACCAAAAATATCCTTCGAATTAAGTTTGCGGTTTCCAAAAGTATGAATTCACATAGTTTACCCGATTTCTACTAATCGTCATTGTAAAAAGAAGTATGTAATCAATAAAAGTAAAGTAAAAGGCCCAAAGTGAAATAGTAATGTATTATGTGACAGTGCACTCCAAAAACTAGAGTTTTACGTGTTTTATTTTCAAACGTTTGGTGTAGTCGATTTTCAAACACTTTCAAGTGTTTTTCCCCAAGTTAATTCTTATGAGAACATTTAAAATGCTTGTAAGTGTTCTAAAATTGACTACACCAAACGTTTGAAGATAAAAATCTGAAAAAATTACAAAATTATCCTTGCAAAAGCGGCGTTATTTTAAAATTTCAAATGTTTTCAAATTATACAGCGTTTTAAAAAGAATTAATAAATTCAGTTTTAAAAATGAACATTGGACATTTTCATTTTTTTTTTGAATTGTTGTGATAATGATACTGTGAAAAGATGAAAACAAATCATTGCAAAAGCGGCATATATTTTGAAAATTCTGACGTCCTAATCAAATTTTTACACGCGAAAAACTTCCCTCTCTTTCTGTCACAGTGGGAAGAGAGAGATACAGGTTTTCAACAAATCGTAGAAACTTATTGAACACGAATTTATAAACTTTCGAGAAAAACTTCTATATATTTTGTAGCATTTTGTAAGTTATACTACAAAACTTACAGTTTACCCAACACCCAACCCAATCAATTAAAGAACAAAAAATTTCGGATTTTACCACATTGTATCCGAAACACTGTATTGATCGGTTTTTTACTTTAAATGCGTATCGCCATTAGAAAGAATGCCGCTTTTGCAATGAATTTGTTTTTTTTTTCATTTTTTCATCATTTTTAATGTGACAAGAACATTCTTTAAAACATTGAAGTATTCAATTTTAAATTTTTTTTACAATTGGGTCTTTATTTTTTTAAAGATGCTGTATCAAATTAAAAAATCTGAAAGAAATCTGAAATACAGCCGTTTTTTCAAGCAAAATTTTGTAGTTTTTTTCAGACATTTACCACTGAAAGAACATTCAGAGAAAAATAAATTACCTCCAATTTACTGTTGATTAATTAACATTTTAATATGTTTTCCGTTAACACAATTTTCTTTCGAGCCTTTTATGGGGCAAACACATTTTTTTACGGACACCTAATAAATACAAAAAATTCTTACATCATAAGATTTGCTTTCATAACTATACTTTTCTGACAGTTACGTGGATAAATCATTTCAGACATTAATGCGAATTATGCTACCAAACACCGAAACTGTAGTGAAGAAGGCAACCTTCATTTTCCCTATTTTTTAGTAATGCCTAAAAAATTCCTCTCCATGAATTACTACGCAGCACAGTAGAATTCACTCTAATTCTACGATTGTAACAAAGACATTCCAGCATTGTTCTCAGCCTACCAAACATTAGCTCAACTTAACTAAATCGAAAAATTCCCAACTACTCCATCACTTGTTCGCTTCTGTCGAACGCATTTTCCGGGATTAACGTCGCCGGATAAGATCGGTTCGGCGCAGATAAACCTCGGCGCACTTGTCTCTCCCGAAATTATTATCTTAATCGTGCGAGTTTAACGAGACCGTCGGGTTTTTTCCCCGGGAAATCCGACAATCCAAAATCACTGTCAACCGGACAGATAACGAGCTCAGTTGTTCGGAGCAATCGAGCCGAAGAGCGACGATTGTTCGAAAGCAAAAAGCTTCGGCGTGAACCAGTGGTCCATTTACGAGGAATTTTGATGGGATTTCAGGACAGGTCGGCGCGGAGGACCGCAATCCGAGAAGATCGCGAGACTCTGCGGTTAGCGAATCTAGGTGTACGTCGAAGAGCTACGAACGCCGTAAGTAAGCCAGATGATCGGCTTGGCGATAACGTTTTTCTGATTCTCGCACGTTTGGTTTGCGTCTCGTTTTGCCGCTGAGACTGTCCGCTTTCATTTCCTGTCGCGTTTGGCTGAATTTCGCACACTGTGATCGAGAAAAATGGTTTAATGAAATTAAGAACGGTATTATAAGCAGAAGAGGAGTTTTTGTACGTCGATTTTGGAAATTTTTATAAAATATTTGGATTTTTTTAAGTTAGGAGATATAGTAGAACGAGACGATGAGATTTTTTGAAATTTGTTAAAGTCTTATTATGTAGAGTGATGAGGATAAGTTGAAGTAAACTTGACATTAATTTTAAGTGATACCATTTGAAATAAAATAGTGAATAGAGTTTAAAATGGTATTTTTCGTTGTAACCAATTATTTCCTATTTTTAATCTATTAATTGTTTTGTATTAAAGATTTCTTTTAGAAGAACGAATTTTATGATACAATATCTTGATATGATTGCCTATTATTTTAAATAGAGTTTAAACTTTGAAAATATGTTTAAAATAAAATTGTTTCGAAAGTCTGAATATTAAAAGAACAAAATTGTAGGAAAAACGAAGAAAAAGTAATGCTCAGGTTCTGATAGCTACGCATTTTTTGCACTTTAAAACTGCTTTTCCTGTATTTCGCTACTTGTAAACCACTTCTGAAGGAGACTTGTGCTTTTCATTATTCTTTCGTTCACCTTTGAAGTAAAACCACAGAAAAGCTTGTCAAGCTTCTCTAAATTGCAATTTAAATGTATGTACACGATTATTTTCACATGAAACGCTGAACTCATTGTGGGAATGGTAAAATCCGGTGATGTGGCTTTGTTTCTCTCTGTAATACATATTTTCTATTAATACTGAATCCGGACTTGAATAAAATAAAATAAAACTGAAAGAGAAAAACAAAAATAAGTCTAACATAATATATGACAAATTAATATACGCTGCGTACGCTTACGTATTACAAATTCATTGTACCAAACGTTTGGTCCACTATAGTATCTAATCCAATAATATTTCATTTCACTTATTTCGTGAAAAATGTTTATTCTCATTCAAATCGCGCTTGTCCTCGATTTAAACACAGTAAGTATGTCGAATATTTCAACATTATATGTTATGCTAAACATTTGATATGTTCCAAATGAAACACTCTCCTTAAAATATTCAGAGTATTTCAATTTACAAAGCCTATTCATTCCAAGCTATAGGTTTAATCGTCCATCTTTTAAATATCATAACGTATGGTGCAAACCTGTGATGATAGTATAGTCAAAGTACGATACATTCCACTTCGATACGCTTCCAGTCATATTCTTTCACGTTTAAAAAATTTCAATTTTTAATTAATATTTTTAAAGTATACGAATAAACTTCAATAAATACACTGTATTTACAAGAACTTTGCTGTATCATGACAGCATTCGAGATATACGTTGGAGTATTTACGACGTCATGTTTGTCTGTTTTCCTTTCAGAAAAGTACATTCGCAAACACCATTATCTCTGTCCACACAAACAACCGTTTTTTAATTTGTTTTTTAATGCACTCCGCAATCATTGCAACTTTCTCGAAATATATCAAAATTGTATTTCATACTCTAGCTAGTTGCACTTGAAAATGTAAATAGCATTGATTGAAATATATGATGGAATGGAATTTATTAAATAAATTAAATTCGCTGCATTATGAGCAACATTTACAATTAATTTCAAAATTAACAAAATAGCGGGCATTTAAACAAAGTTACTTGTTTTTTCGCTAATATTTTTTGAAATACATTTTGTTGTTTTTTTTATAAATGTGGCTCATGGTGCAGAGTGTACCTTTCCATTGTTTTAGAGTAGATATTGGATTTAAGGATTATTAAAATAAACAGAAAAATCCTGGAAAAACCCCGGTTGTATCCCTTTTTTAAAAGATACAACGGAAATAAAAACTTGTTTCAAAGGGTAAAACGATATTACAATCGTTTTACCCTTTATGGCCCCATATATTTCGTTATGTTCTGTACGTTTTTTCCCTTGAATTTCACAGACCGTTTTAATACAAAATTTAATTCTATTAATACAAAAAACTTTTGATATATTTGACTTTCAAATTACTACTTTTTAACAAATTTTTAAACGAATTTTCGAAGTTGCCGAAGATTTAAAGTCCTTTAAATTTAATTAAATAAAGTCTTAAAATGACCCATAGATTTAAAAATATTTGTAAAACTAAACTTTTTTTTAACTTTTTTAACTAAGAAATTCAAAAAATGAAAAACTTCGCATCTTCGAACCATCGAAACCTTCGCATCTTTTCAAAACTCAAAACTTCTCAGTCTCTCTCATTCGACCTTGAAATCATTTATTTACCCACACCCCTTCAGAACCAAAACAAAAGGCCCAGCAAAAACGCCCTTGACGGCCGATCGCCACCAGTCGGCGCGCCTATCGCTTCGCAGCTCATCCGAAATTGCCGATAGCACGTGCGCGCGTGTGATCGACTGCGCACGCGCGCATCCTTAGCGCGATCGACAGCTGCACACGGCGGCGCGGCATCGCGTGCTGGCGCTGCGCCCAAAAGGAGCCGGCGATGCGCCGAAATGCGCGGCGCGCGCGTCGTTACGGCCCAATTATAATCATTACCATTTTTGAGATCGCTATCGTCGCGCGCCCGGCTACTTGAGCAGCATAATTCGTCAATTTCCGCCCGATCCGGCGCATGTTAATTAATTGAATTAGGATAATCAGCCGCGCCGGAATTCCGTGTTTCAATTTAATTATACACGTCGCGCCGTAAAAGTAAACACACTTGCCAAAACGGCTAATTAATTTCGCCCCGGATCGCCGTTCCATTAAAGTGATCCGCGAGCGCCCGCACGTGAAGATAATTGTTTCAGATAAAAGTGGCGACGCACCCGAAAAATCGTTTTTCATTTATCGCTCACTCGCCGGCCGAAAAGCCGATGCGACGTAATGCCGCGATTTAAGACGCCAATTATTAAAGTCCGCATCGCGACTGCATTAATCGACCCGCGACCACTTAAATCCGGAATACTCATTAGGTGGGGGACGCAGGAGGCGAGGTAAATAACGCCCGACATGTGTGCGTCTGAAGGGTGAGGCAGGTTTTTGAATGCTTCTTATCGGTGACGTCTGAATTTCCATTCGTACTGAAACTAATCCAGCCAAAAAGGGGAATTTGTTTATTTCGTTTAATTAAAAGAAATCATAAGAGTTTCGAAAATAAAGTCGAAAATGAGAATGCCCTTATTTAAATTTCAAAATTCCCGCCAAAAATGTGAAAAATGTTTCTTAGGAAATTTATTTCTGGTTGCAAAATTTGCAACTAATATAGTTTCGTTTGAGGCGAAAATTTTAAATTTCGCGGCAAAATATGTTCGTAAACCAGTTTAGCCACTTCAATGTTTGAGTTTCATCTCGGTATTGATATCGGAGTGTTTCGTCTGGCAAAGTGATGTGAATAAGAAAGATACGACCCGGTCGGTAATGGTCCGTCTCATAATACGAATGTTAATCGAAAAATCTGGGCCACCTACTGTGCGAATGAAAATTCAAATTTCACTTGCGTCGCCGAATCGCTAATTGGACCACGCAATGAAATTATGGTAATCGCGGTGGGTCCATCTAACGACGTTAGAAGGGGTGGAAGCTGCGGACAAAGATAAATGAATGGATTGACGTGCCATTTCGGGCTTTGATTGGCCGTTTCCTGGCGTATAGATCTATCTCGGCCGTGTCCTGATAAGGATGAGATCACGGCCGAAAAATGTATCACACAATCGAATCGGAAACTCATTCGAGGTGCCGGATTCGAGCTTCCAACGCGAGACTATTTGGCCTGGAGAGAAGTTTTAAGCTCTTTTATCGGCTTTATCGATTCGAGGTTATGTTGGGGATTCAATAGAATATAAAATGTTTTGCATCCTGTTAGATGGAAATATTTCTTGTATTAAAAGTAAATTATTTAAGAATAAAAGCACGAAATGAAAAGTTGTTTAAGAGGGGGAGAAAGATAGTTTTAATTTCTACTTTACCGATTTTAGTGTCTTTTGAATTTATATAAATATTGTAATATATTTGTTGTTTTTACACAAGATGAATATCTTGAACAAACAAAAATGTATCAATGGCTAAAATACTTTGATGATACACTTTAGTTTGTTGAAATTAATCATCTTTATTCCGCAAATAAAATAAAATTTACGTAGACAAAAGTTTTGCAACATTTACAAAAATACAGAAAACACTAAAATCGGTAAAGTGGAAATTAAAATTGGCTTTCTCCTCCTCTTAATCTCCCACGTTAGGCGCCAAACGAAATTGGAATCAATCTGAAATATTCATAAGCACTTATGTCTTTACAAAAAAAAAACAAATGTAGGAATGAGTTTGACCTTACACTGTTTATATCAACTCTGAATCATATCAGAATAGAGATTAATCCTCCACGCTGGGAGCCAACAAATTATCGAATTAATTTTAAATTTTCTTAAACTCTTATTTCTACAATAAGAAAGAGTTTAATTAAGAAAGATTATCAATATATTGTTCATATCAATTCTCAACGTAAAGTAAACAAAAGCAGCCAGAATGGACTCTGAAATATCTATGAATGTAATGTTTATTGAATATTTCTAAAAATTACAATGAAACTGTTGCTATTTTTATTATTAGAGTACTAAAAATAACAAACTTAACATGCTTTGCACACAGACTTAATCGAAATTCGAACCTCCACAACTCATAAAGGTAGAAGTTCAGCTCCATGCTTCTTTTAACAATTTTAAGTTTACTTTAGGAAAAAATCACACCTTATCCGCAAACCTAACCAAAACTCAATCTCGAAATCTTCTTACCTTACACTGACTTGATCTTTTTACCAAATTTATAAACACCCTAGATATTAGGGTGTTTATAAATTTGGTAAAAAGATCTATTTATGTCTTCCTCCTAGTCACTCCTCCTTAACAACTAGTCCTCCTACCTAACCTAATCCCCATCCTAACCTAACCTCCAAAATCCTCTAAATCCCGCCTCCTTCACCTCTCCTCCTAACTCCCTTCCTCTCAAAATCTCCTCAAACTCCTCACCTCCAACTACACTCCATCGCCCATTCTGCCTCGAATTCGGGCGCATGACTACGTGGGTCAGTAATAGTCGCCGCGTATCTCGAATTGCGATCGATCTTGAAGCCCGAGGTCTGGTCCTGTCGTTTGACTCGGTAAGATATACGGCAAAGATACAGGTTTTGCAGCCTCGGACGTGAGCGACGGAGAACGCTGCCGGGAGGCAGCGGGAGGGGGGAGGCTGCCGGCGAATCGCCTAATTCGCCTAATCCCGCGCCCGGGTGCGAGTGAGAGCGACAGACGCGATACGTAGGAGGAGCATAAGCAAGGTGTGGCCGTAGGTACCTGTCAGAAACCGGCAACGGGATAGCACAATGAGCCGCTCCTCGGCGTCGCAGCGGGACCGTAGACATTGCCACTTCTCTTCGGCCGAATCAAAACGCGCATTGCAGAGGAACAAGCCTGAATGCACGCTTTAAAAGGAACGCACCGCGCGACGGGTATTTTTATACTTTGTTGGATTCGAATTCGAGGGGCGACACTTTTTTGCTCCCGTTTTCATGTTCCCGCGTTTTCGTGCACTTTCAGGTTTTGTACTTTGAGGTTTCACGCTGCAAGTCGGCAGGAAAAGTTGATGGTGGAGATTAGACCTGCTACTTTTCCAAACCTTTGTATCTTGGAAGGTTTTCAGTTTTTAATGTTTTCGAATATTCTGAAGAATACTTATTTTGAAAAGCCGAAAAAAGAATATTTTGACCACTTTGAAAACTTTGAAGTTCGATTATTCCACAGACTTCGAATTTTAATCCTCAAAATAAAATAACTTCTAACCTAAGTAGAGGATAGAGGTTATGTTATTTTGAGTTTTTGAGGTTATATTTAAGAAATTTTTGGAGAAGTGTGTGGGAATAAATTGGTTAAGTGGTATGCAATTAAGGGAAAGTGACAAAAAAAGTTGTAGGATTGGAGAAACGTTTCACATGTTGGTTTTTAATGTGGTGGAAGGAGGAGTATAAAAAGAACTATTACTTACGGTATCAAGGCGAAACGTCAAGTCCACACCGTTAGAAAAAATGGCTTGAATCAACATGGATCAGTCTGAAACATCTTGCTTTCCAGGTTCATATTTCGTCGGCATTTCGAACAGTTGACACAAGCTTGTACAGGTTACATCGAATCTAAAATCTTGATCGAACTCGTTTCAAGGTGCGTGGCAAACGGGGAACTGTTGGCTAAACAAGGTTATAGTTTGATCAAACGTGAATCTGCGAAATTGGGACGATTTTTAAGTATCTCGTATAAATCTATACATTTATTTTTATAAATAATAAAACTTCTTGATATATTTTAAATAAATATGAGGTTAATTGCAATTGTAAGTATTGCACCGGCAAAATAATATGCTTAGCGAAAAAGAAAACAATGTTGGGTCGAAATGGTAAAATTGACTTTGAACACAGATAAAACAATGGGTGTTTATCTTTCTTGAATGTTTGTTCATTTATGTCTTCTACCGTGTGGACCCACCATTGTGTTACTAACAAATCCTTACATTGCTTTTAATATTCTGTTAGATTTGGTGCAATCGATTTTTATTTATTTACGATTTTTATTATTAACTTTTTACCTAAGAGACAACAACTTTTTTCCATGTGAATTTTTTCTTATAAAAATATTTTTGACAAAATTAATACAAAATCTCTTCCCAGATGATGCAGTAAATTTCACTTGAGATTTTATGACAATTTACTATATTATGTAGGACACCTGCTTTACAAGTATAACTACTTTTTTCTATTCTCCGGAATTATCGCATGGGCAGAACATTATTCTCAGTGTAACATAATTTAAAACTACATCCCAGTCATTCAATAATTCGTTCATCATATTTGTCTCCACTTTAAAAATTTCCCAAAACAATATCTCAAAACACCTTCACTTCAAACTTCTCTCCACCATTTCCCTGCTTATTACCGCCACCTGCAATCTTTTCGCGCATTCTAAAACTTTCTATTTCCCCAAATGCACCGTTAACAATACTTACAGTTGCCACACATTCAAAGCCAGTATTTCCAAACTTCAACTCCATTCAATCGATCTTCCGATCGACAAGTCCTTTCCTACCCTCAACCCTCATTTTTCAAAACCCCGAACGCGCGCCGGAAGCGAAACATTTCCGAAACACGCGCCTCGTAAATCTGCCCCATAAGTGACCTGTTCCGGTGGCGCGTCGCTTTTCGAATCGCTCCGTCAGCGCCATGGAAGGCAAAAATTTCCAAACGCAAACGCGCGTCCGCTCATGCGTTGTCTGGCCGCTCGTTTCTTTGTACGAAGCATCGACGTGGCCAATTCACAATGCGAGCGCTAATGTCCACTTACAGATGGTCCGCGGTTCGCCGACGACTTTTTGGGTGTTTTAGTGCTTTACAGCGGCTATAATACCTTTTTGTTCGAACCCGACAGGTAGACGCCTCGGAGCAACCGTGAAGATTCGGCTTTTAAACGCGCGCATTCTATACGCACGAATATCCTATATACGTATGATTGTGCCCGAGTTCGCTCCAGTCCGGCCAATATTTACATATTTTCTGAGAACCGTCCGGACTTGTTTCCCAACACTTTCTACGATTTTTTAAAACCGCCTCTTGACATTTTCGATTGTACCGACAGACACATGAACCCCGGCGGTTTGATCGCCGCTTTCTTAACCTCACTTTTCTCAAAACGACCCGAAAGTCAGGTGGAAACAATGGCGTTCGGACAAAGGCGAAATGCCACCGGTAAATTTGGGATCTGTCCAAAACTTGCTTCAGCAGCAAAAGAACTACTTTGTCAGCATAAAATCGGTATAAATATTGCTAGCACTAAAGTTCCATTGTTTTCACACCTGATGTTGTCAATGATACCGGCACATGTTATCTTGATATAGTTCTTCTTTGTTTACTTTCAAAATTAGGTCTCAAAAAGGTAGCTTGGTTAAGTGGGAGGTCCCGAAATGCAATGTTTTGATCGCCCGAAGTCGACTTCTGAAGTTCCAAAACTCGTTCCCGAAGGCCGGACGAAGATTTCGGGTTACACGTATTAGCCAAGTATTCACACCTAGTCGTATTGGGTGGTCCTACATTCTAATCGTTGATTCACGTCTAAGATCCGCGTAGGTACAACATGTGGCCTTAATGTACGCGCGATAATGGGCATTCAATTCTTCTATAAATCCAGATGGCTATCTAATAAAATAACTCGGAGATTACCGAGAATCATTTGCCCGGGCGAAAGGGGAGGGAAACAAAGTGAAAAACAAGTCGAGAGAGGTGTATAATGTTATACGTGACCTTGAATATTTTTAAATGAGCCATAGATCTTGTAACAGGTATAGGCTGCGGAGTTACCGTATCCTCTGCAAAGGATAATTTTTCAAACAGCCCCCTTGCTTTTTTCATGCTAATCGAACGTAACCGAAGAAATAATTATCTGATGGGCCCCGGACGCTTTTAGGGTAATCTCCGGTTCAACAGCGCAAATACGCTCTCGAATTTTTCCACGTCAAAACAATGCTCAGTGGGAAGCCATGCTTCTTTGCCACCCCATGGTGAATTTCTAAAGAGATTATTCGTAAATGTTTCTTTGTCGAAAGTTAAATTGAACTTGTTAACAGAGTTCCCTGCGATCGTCCGCCATCTTGGATCTTTCATCTTGCAACATTGTTTTAGAAGTCTTTCTTGAATTCCCATTTCTCGGTGATTTCAAATTGTTAATGTTTTATAAAGAAACAAATTCAAATTTCCCGCGCGAGACTCCATCTTGAATCCGCCATTTTACCCCGCTTTTCAGCTTCCACGACCCCCTGCGACACTGCGAAAACCGAAATCTCCAAACCGGATCAGCGAAACGCCGACCCCCGCGGTCCAGGAGCGCCATCTTGAATCCCAATTAGCGAGTCGAGGAGTCGAAATATACGAGCGGGGGAAATCCTATTTAGATGTCCATCGGAGCACGCCGTCTTTCAATTGACTTCAAAATCGATCCGCGCTTGTTTTCCCGAGGATGCGTCCTCTTTGAAGCCTTCGGCCCATTATTTCAAAATTTTCGGCTTATCTTCGTTCCGCGCGATCGATCGGAGACTTCGACCTGCAATTCGCAGTCCTCGCAGTATCCTTTATGACTGCGAATGAAGAGGGGGGGGGGCGGATAAGGGAGGGGACGAATTATGCTCGATTTAGTCCCGGGTGTTAGGTGCCACGGCAAAAGAGAGGTACAATGGCAGGAAAGAAAGAGGATCAAGGAGATACGGAGGAGGACGGGGGCACCGGGGGCGGCGGCGAGGGGGAGGGGGACAGCAGCAGAATGCCGGCAATTATCGTTTCTTGCAGTCGTGAAATGGCGGTCTACAGATATAGGCTCAGCTCTATGGATACGCAGGCAGTTTTGCAACATTCGGGGCCCTCATTGTGGGGCTGTGCCCCCACCCCTGCGCGTCTCTATTTATCCGTCTCCGTCTCTCACGTGGCCCGCTCTAAAACAAAACAAAGTGTGGCAGCACACGCGGCTTTCAAGGATAACGACTACGGGGCCTAGGAGGCGAGCGCCATGTTGCGAACAATTGAAACCGTTGCCTCGTCTTCGTGCAGCTGCAGCAACTGCGGGCGCGCTCTTTTTGTTTCACGCAGCCTCGACGCTCGGAATAATTATTGCCGGGCGCCTTTTTTGTCTTTCGTCGCGGTCCTTTTTGCGCGTCTGACACTCGACGGGCCCCGAGACGACTTTATTATTCAAAAAAGCGACACTGTCAGGAGGCACCACGCGGTGGTCTCCTTATAAGTTGCACGGGAAACCCGGTTTCCGGGGTAGGGGTGGGGTATCATGCCACTCAATAGAAATTATGGGTCAGGATCGTCTTCGTGGTCTAAGTACGGACCCCGCCGTAATTGTGGGTCAAGATCGTCATAGAGGTCGAAGTACGGACCATACTAAATTTTTTAATCAGGGTCGTGGTTCAAGTACGGACCCCATCGAAATTTTGAATCAGGGTTGTCATCGTGATCCAAGTACGGACCCCACCGAAACTGTGGGTCGGGATCATCTTCGTGGTCCAAGTACCGACTCGAGTGAGCATTTCGGTCTGGAGTGCATTTGGGCACGGTTTTTAGCGCGTCAGCCTTGAAGCACTCTTATTTGATTTTCATTCCGGCCCGCCAAACCTGAAGTTTATTTAGAGAATGTTCTTATTTGAATTCCATTCCGATCCCTCGAACCTGAATTTTGTTCCAGGTTCGAGTAGTTCATTTAGGAAACATCCGCCGAACACATCATGCCAGAGGAATGTTACTCACCGCGAAGCTTTCTTGCGCACCCAACGTGCCATTGAGAGGTGCATTGTAATTGCGGCATAATCAGAAACGCCGAAGCTACGTTGCGGGGTCCGTAGCGTCAGTGCGAACAATGCTCGCAAATGAACTTTAATCCGGCATTAGTGTGCAGGTACAGGGGAGAGCGCGCGGCTGGTAACCTGATGCCCATTGGCAGAAGCCGGACACCAGCACAAGAAGCAATAACAAGTTACCGGCCGGTGCCCCCGCGCGCCCCTTGCGTACCTTTTTTCTATTACACTAGGCAGGAGGAACGCGAGAAACGGGGCCCGAAAGTCGTCCTGCGTCCAGTCCGCTTTGGTACCAACCGCGCCACTCCCCCACCCTTTCTTCGTCGGTACCGTAGCAGTCGACAGAATTCGGGAAAACTACGCCGAGATGGACTTAACGGATACGGGAGATGGGCTTTATTTATAGAAGAACTACAGTTAGGGTAAGTGGGTCTGGGTTGGGGCTCCATTTGGGCGTGGGTGCAGGTGGTAATTTTCGGCCGGGCTTCTAATTGACGCCGGGCCTAAATTGGCAACGCTGCGCGCCCAGGCTGACCCAAACGAGGCTCGGGTGATCCGGATCGGGTAACCCAGCGAAACTGGGTCAGATGCGGGGCTGGCCGAAATGGGTGGATGTTTCCTG
This sequence comes from Ceratoteleas bidentatus, assembly GCA_022817645.1. Classification (NCBI taxonomy): domain Eukaryota; kingdom Metazoa; phylum Arthropoda; class Insecta; order Hymenoptera; family Scelionidae; genus Ceratoteleas; species Ceratoteleas bidentatus. The sequence goes on along the minus strand of JABFPB010001445.1, from coordinate 9,566 downwards.
GTTGCTGGTGCCCTTACTTTACAGTTAACGCGCAGTCGACGTCTCCGGAAGAGGAGATGGGTCCGTTCTGTCAGGAGAGTGTTCATGTAAACTGATCGCCGGGGTCTGATTTTAGGTTACGTCGTTACTGTGAACTTTACTTTAGTGGGAGGGTCTAAAACTAGGGTCAGAAGATCGAATTTTAGTGAACTCAACTTGTTTTAGGTAATTTTAGGTTCTAGTTTAGTTTCTAGGTGTTCTTCCTCCTTTGGATGGGTTTTTCTTGAATCAGGTTCAAGTCATCGTTTCTTTCGATGATGTTCAAATTCGAAATAATGTTTTAGGAATTGCTGTAGATCTTGAGTTTCAAGGTGCTCAATATGATGCTCTTCCACACTATGCTCCTTAGGTTCCGTAAATGGTGAAGATCTGCACAGACTCTTCGACTCCAAGAAATTTTCAATTGATTCAAGGACAGCTACCTGCAGTCCCAAGTCTCTTACCTTCAAAAAGCAGTCGGTCCTCCAATCTCAAAATTCTCTTCGCGTTCCGCCAAAACTGTTACAACTGTCATCCACTACACCTCACATCCAATCCACGTCAGATGACTAGAACTCCACAACTCCTTCTCCCCGAATCAATTAACCTGACATCTCCAGCCAACACTTCTCTTACCAGTTCGTCGATTTTTCCAATGCTCGTCTCCAAGTCTACCCATTCAACTAACCTTTGCCACCGCAAAAAAGCCCAGTAAATCATACATGCCCATCCTTTCTAAATTCCCCAGAAACTCGAACAATGATCAATTGTCTCTCGACAATTGTTGTATGACTGCGTCGTCATTGCGCAAACGTGCCGCGCATCCGGATTCCTCGCCGGTGGTAAGCTCCGTGGGATTTCGGTGGCCTCTCGTAGGAGAGAGAATTTGAAGGTATGATGCGATAATGCGGCGAGGCTCGCGGTGCACGGTCCGGGGCGCGGGGGCAGGGGGTCGACTCGCACCGACCTTGACTAGGCCCCGACGCGGCCGGGGCCCTATTGCCCCCTTTTTCCTCCACCCGTGAGGCCCTGTAGTTCTGCATTCGCAGACTCCACCATCAAGGACACCACAAAAAGTACATTAGACGAAAACACGTTGCCATTATATACACGTTGCGCATCGCGTCTGCAGCTAGCACCAACACTCACGCACACGCCGGGTATTAAAACCGATCTCTTAGACCGATCTACAAAACGCGCCGTCCTTGTCGCGGCGAATCAGCCGAATTTTTTACGCCACATTCCGTCCTTGTTCATCCAATTTGGGGTTCCGTTTGTTGTTGCTATAATTTTAGAAACATTATCCTATGATTTGGCTATAATAATTTTGGACCATATGTTTCAGATTTTTATATTCAGAATTGTAAATGCATTAGGGTATATACCTGTTCAGGGTTCAAGACTCTGGCAACGTAAAATTCATTTAGCTTGGAATAGAAGACCTTAAGATTTTGGGTGTCGGCAGAAGATAGTCTAGGAATTTTGTTGAATGGATCTGACGAAGTTAAAGTCAAATATGAGTATGTTTTAGGGGTTAAGTATCAGGGTTAGGGCTCTTTTAGTGGATGTATATAGTTCAGTTTGGAATAGATGACCATAAGATTTTGGATCTAGGAAGCAGATAGTCTAAGAACTTATTTAATGGATTTCGTGAAATTAAAGTCGAATCGAATTTTAAGCTATAACAATCAGGCCTCATTCAGTGGAAATGTTTGGTTCAGTTTAGAATAAATAATCTTAAGAATTGGGTATCGGGAGACAATTATCGACGAACTTTTTGAATAGATTTAACGCTAATATTAAATATGGGTCTGTTTCAAGTGTTAAGTCACCAGACAATCAGGTTTAGGAGGAAGAGCGTGTGACGTTGTAAAACTAATCGCACGTACAGTTCGACTTTGATTTTCAGGCAGCGAAAAAACGAATTTGTCCTCGGCAAAAAATTGATTAATTGGACATTGAAGTCAATCGAGGCTCCATGCACCGATCCCGAAATTGAGGCACATAAATCGCAATCAAAAGCGTGTCCTGTCAAAATGAGAAATCTCGTTGGCCAGCTAATTACTTAATTCCGCCATCGGTACCATTTTCGTCGCGAAAAAAAACGTTTTCGTAACTTCAAATTCCCGGTATGAATTATTCAAGGTGGATTAGTATGGGTCTCGGCGCCGAGAAAACAGACTTTTGATATCATTTATTCGATGAATGTATAATGGCCTTTTTTCGGTCATGTCTCGAGATGGATATGTAGATGGCAATTGTCGGAATTAATCGAACAATTTCGTAGTTCTATTTTAAAACCAAGTGGTACCGTGAATTAGATATTAATTATAGGAATGAATTATGAGAGGCTCGACGTTCCCGGCACTTCGATGCCGCACGTTTTTTTACCCCTCGAATTACCATCTCGTCATTCAAATTAATACATGCTTCGCGAATCAATCAACGTTAAGATCAACTTATCGAAATTACGAGTTTTCTATTATAAAAAGTCGGGTTTTCCTCGACAGCATTCATTGTCATTTCTTCGCCCAATTAATAATAATAAATAATCAAATATCTGTTTGGAGATAGGAAGATTGAAAATTCAAACCAAACAACCAAAACTAACAAATTTAAACAAAATTAGCAAAACTTGAATATTAAAATAAAAAACTAACAAAATATCTACACAAAATTTGAGAAACTTGACCTTAAATCTTCAAAACATTAAAATTGTCAAAATTTCACATATTTCGAAAATTTAAATGACGAAAAAAATTAACAAAACTCAAAAATTTGAAAACTCAAATAAAACAATTCAATTTTTGTTTTCATGAATGACGACATTGGTCAGTTGGGCTCGAAAAGCCATCTGATTTCTGGACCTTATGATGCATCTTACCACTCGCTCAAGATCAAGGCCACGTATCCCGAGATGACTGGACTCTTTGAGGCGCCTTTTCTTCGTTACTGCTCTATACGACCTGTATGCCTGTATTGTTGTTACCTGCCTTTTCAGTCGGCTCATAAGCGCAAAAGTGTACCGTCAGCTTCACTTTCAATATCACCATTGGCAAAAAGTTGTTTTTAAAAGCGCCGTGCCAGCGCTCGACTTAAATGAAAGGAACAACTTTGTTTTACACAATGAAACGAATCGAGTTTTCTTGCGAGCCACAATATCACTGCGCCGACGGCCCGGATCGCTCTTTTTTTCTCTCCGCCTGCTCGCTTTTTTGCGTTTTTATTCTAACTTTACAGCTTTTTCTCGACGCGATATTGCGCGCCGCTCGTTTTTGCTCGTTCTAAGCGATCGGAAATTTATTTTCGAGACAAAAATCTCGAGTCCCACGTTTTGTTCCATTTTCTGGTTGAACTCTTTTTTTTGTCATTACATTAACCAGCCCGACGGGACATTTCAATGAAATGCAGCGAAATGCAAGGAAATTTATTTTCAAGTCAGAGTACTGAAATCAAAACTTCTTGAAACCATTTTTTTCATTAAACTCGTTTTTGAATCGCGTTGCAAATGGTTCGCCAATCGAAATGCAAAATGCACCGAGACATTTCGACGAAATGCTGAACTTCGTCGCCGGCGCCGTTTCGCGCTTTATTGCTGCAATTTTACAACGAAATTTTTTGCGCTTTACGACACGACGATTCGGCTGTAAAAAGTTTGTTTATACGTCGCGTTACTCCGCCGATAACAAGCAATAAAATAAAGCGAACCAATTTATTAATATCTGTGCCGCGGAACGCGCGCGCAAATAAACAGTCGGCGGCGAGTCGCGAAGAAATATAATTAAAGCTGGCGCGCGTATAAGTTCGCGCGCAATTAAATTTCGCTATTTCAATTTTAATGCCGCAGTAAATAAATAACGTCGCGAGGACAAGTAAAAACGTTCGCATTATTTCATTAGCGCGCCGTAAAAATGCTTCTCTCGATTTAATAAATATGTAATCAAATTTCACGACGGACGAATGGCCTTATCTGGCCAGCAGTTGCAATCGGCGGATGCAGTTTTCGATTTGTTTTTCATCCCAGTTTATGGTTATTTAAAGATTTTGTATAATTATATTCTTTTTGTATGTCTTATTTATTTATATTTAACAAAATGTACCGAGATATGCAAGAAATGTATATATAGAAATAAAATCAGCTTTTCTCATATGTTCAAAATGTTTAAAAAATGTTTAAAAGGTTAAAAATGGTCACAATTGTAATTTTTTTAATATTTGAAATTGTGCTGTGATGAAATGTAATTAAAAAAATCTTACTTCCAATTATAAAATAAATAACAAATTAGTTTCTTTACAAAATGTGTTCGCGCATCACAATGTCCAATATTTCATCAAAACAGTTTCATTTGTCATTGCAATTTACATTTTTCAGCTATTTCTTCAATTATAATTTTTAAAACAGCTTTTCCACTCCTTCCCGTTTAACTTCAACAATAGTTTCTTATCTCTCAATATTTGCTCCAACGTGTGGCATTCCACGGGAAAAATCGGCAACAATAACTGGCAAAATGTTGCATTGATGTCAAAGCAAAGCACAATTCAAATGACAATACTATCGCGTAATCGGTCGCACCGAAAAAATTCGTGCACAATCGCGTCTTCGTCATACTACGTCTCCGTCTCAATCGGACGGCGACGCGAAAAAATCGTCAACGAATTATCCCGTCGCAGCAACAATTCTAACGCATAAATCACCTCGGGACCCCGGGCCCCGTCAAATCCATCATCCGCCATCGACAATAGAATTTGTCATTCCGATCTCGGTGGCGCGAAACAATCGTCTGTGGCGTTGCCCATTCACAACTTTCTCCTCTTTCAATTTTCTTGCAAGTTGGAAAACAATTTTCTGCATTTCAGCAAATTCTCGACGTGCAATTACGAAAGTTACGGTAAATTACGGTCAATTTATGGGCATATTTTTCTTCAATTCGGGATATTTCTCTTTAACATAAATAATTTGTTGTGATTAATTACCATAATTTTGTTAATTTTCATAGATTAAATACGATTCAGTTATGGTAAATTGCAGTAAATTATATGTGTATTGTTTTTTTATTTTCAATGTTTCTATTTACACATAATAATAATAATAATAATAATAATAATAATAATATTAATAATTTAATAATAAAAAATTAAAAATCATAAAAAATTTCTGCAATATTTTAAAATTAATCTTCCATTGAGAATATTTTGGTTGTTTGGGAAAATAAATTTTAGAATTTTCGTGTCGAAAGTGATGTCACGAAAATTTTCGAAACAAAGGACCTTAATTGTGAAAAATGGAGCGTGCTATAAGGGGAAAAGAAATGGGATTGTCGTGTACGCCGGTTGAAGAGATAAGGGGTTTATGGGGAAAGTTTGGTGGGATTCAAAGTGAACGAGCTTTCGACGTTCATTAATTTCGTTTGAAGATTATTTGAGAATTTGTTTCGGGGAAATATCGAAATGTTCAGCGTCGGTGCAGCGATTTCTCACGGCGTTTGTGAGAAAACTGGTCTCATGGCTGACATGATAAAGTCTTGTCGCAGTACATTGGAGCAAAAAATTTGAAAAATTTCGGAATCTATCGGCGACGAGTTTACGAGCAAACCGGTGGAATTTAAGCGTCAAAGGGAATGGTAATGGGATGAAAAAAGTGATTTTATTGGAAGAAATGAGAGATGCAATAAATGTAAAATTTTAAGAAGGTTTTAATATTTTAAATTACAAAATTAAAATTTGTATGTCTGGAAACTGTATTTTGTAATAGATTCTAGATGAGTATTTATAAAAATAAAAATCAGTGAAATAGTTATAAAAATTATAAATATTTTACGCTACACATTGTGCCCCTTCTCTCGACCGGATTTTCGGTTCAATCAATCTATGCGTTTTTGTCAAAACCTGATTTAAGTTGAGGTTATCAGGTATCCCTTTCTTGAAATACTGAATGGGTATATGGGTAGATACAAACTCAATCCGGTTTTAGACCAAATTTAAAATGTAAAATCATACACTACTATATCATATTTTTCATGACTTCAACATTTTATCATAAGCACTTTTAACCAAAGATATACATTCAAAATTTCTGTCTAACGATTTGAAAAGTATTTTTAAAAATAAACAACTTTTAGGTTAATTTTTGGTTCAGTTTGATTTTGAAAAATGGGCAAAAGAAATATTTTATTGTTATTATTTATAGATTATTTATAACAGTGAACAAATAATGTACACTCTTACAGTTGACTTTCTCATCGGAATACGATTCTTTTTTATTTGATTATTTAATGTGAATAAATAAATTCTAAATTTGCAGCCAAATAAGGTGCAGTCAAATTGACATTATCGATTAAAATAATTATTATCTAATATAATATTCATAACTTTTATGAAGTAAACTTAAACAATTACAAATAAATTATTCTTGTAAATTTTAAGTTAACTGAAAAACAACTTTCTTACTGGTGAATAGCCACTCTTTTTCGGGAAAAAATTCTTTTTCAAATTTTGTACGATTTTGTCAACTTTCTTATTTTGCATGAAATAATATCGAAACCTCAAAAGAATAGCATCATATCCGGATTGTCAAATTATTTACATATTTAAAAAAATTATATAAAGTAGTCTCATCATTGTGAAAATTATACATAATACAATTAAAAGCCTACATTGTAAAAATTGTAATACAAAATATGTCGAAATAAGTTGACAACCTTTTCGATATTATTCTTTAAAGTTGTCGATATTTGCTTTCAATTTCAAACAAAAAGTGTTTCTTAAAAATACTTTTAAATCTGTTTTAATCAAATCGAATATTTCTAACACTGTACGCCCGCCTATTACCTTCTTCTCTCGATAAACTATTTTCCCAACCACGTTCCACGTCCATAAACAACCCGCGCGGAATTTACTGTCAACATCAATCCGCCGAACCCGCGTACCCGCGCGATTCCGCGTGTTCGTCGTAATTTTACATTAATGAAAACGCGCGCGCCGATAGATCGCCGCGTAGGCGGCAATGACATCACGCGCCTTTCGCCGAACATCCGCTCGGTACCGAGGAGCCGCATAATATATTCGCCGCGTCAAAAATTGATAACCGGATTATTCATTCGGCTGTATTGCTCATTGTTTTTCGGCGCCGGCGAGGGGTGAAGGGGGCCCGGGGGAGGAAGGGGGAAGGGGGCACAGCCGGTTTCTCACGCGCGATAATGACCGCCCGGTTCAAACGCTGAAATGCCGTTAGCGAGGAATCAATATCTATTCATCAAGCGGACCAACTTGAGTGTGCGAGGGAATTAGAAATGAATTTTTTTCGGCGAGCCGCCGGCCGACTGAACGAGAACAGATTACGTTCGAGAGAAATCAAAGAATGTAACGAGACGAGGGAAGGAGTTGCCACGAGAAAATGCCACGAGTGGACATTTTACGGAGAGAAATTACTCCGGAAAATCCTTTGTAGAAACAAAATGTCTGAAAATGTATGAAAATGTCTGAAATTATCTGAAAAATTATGACAGTCCCATTTTTTCAGAATTTTTTAGAGACTGAAAACTTCTGAAAATCTCTGAAATCCTCTGAAAACCTCTCAAAATTAGGACTGTCAGAGTTTTTCGGAGATTTTCGGAGAAAACTTTAATTGGCGCCCAACGTGGGGTCTCCGAAAAACTTTGACAGTTCCAACTTTGAGAGGTTTTCAGAGATTTTCAGAGATGTTCAGAGATATTCAGAGTTATTCAGAGATTTTTTTCTGCAAAGGATTTACTAGGGTTACTGTGAATTTTAACCTGTAAAAAGTTTAAGGTTCCACAAAGATTGACCACAAAGTCAATTTTTATATAAACAAAAAATGACACATTTGTATGACTTTTCCAAATCATTTGAGCATGTAATAGGGTATTTAAATTTCCCATGATTACTAATATTTCTTATAACCAACGTACCAAAACGACTTTAAATCAAACTGGACATATTAGGCAACACAAAACTCACGTTGACTCAACCTCGCTAAGTATCTGTAAAAATTCCTAGTATCGAAAAAGAATCGCACATCATCACGATTACCATCATTCCCGGACGCGAAACAAACCGCTCTTACTCGACAATTTCGAATCGTAAATTCGCCGCCCAAATCGTAAATTACGCGTTTCAAAGCGACAAAAACGTCGTCTAAATACGCCGAGCAGGAATACAAATTAGGAATGAATTTTTTCAGCAGCCGAATCCAACTGGAACTTGTAATAATGACGCGGCCGAAAAAAGGCGGTGGGGCGAAAAAAGTCATTGCTCGGGCGTAACGCGAACGTCAATTAGTTTTTGCGCGTTGAAATATTTCCGAGATAAAACTGCGGTATTCCGAGGGAATATTATACGGCGATTTTTATTCATTCGCTCTTTATAACGTTGCGCATAAAGTTAAACATACATATTTCATGGATCCATTAATTTGCTCAACTTCCGCCGAGTTTACTTGTTTCGACCAACACACCGCCGCCGGGACGTGTAGCTGTTAATCTCATTTAATTGTATTATCTGGCTTAAACGGAGTAGTTTGTGCCGGAGCGAGAGCACCGAACTGACGGGTTTCCTTATACGGCGCAGCCGAGCACACCTCTGCGTCGCGTGAAAGTCACATACGAGCGCGAGTACCGCGTGAATCTGGCCGCCCACGCGCCGATGCATAATGCGCCACGACTGCGTGATGTCGCGACGGCCAAATCCGTCAAACCTGGGGGTTGTCGCGCCAGGCGCATTTCGTCGCGAAGAAAAGTTCAAAAATGTGTGGCCATGTATTTTTACTGTTTTTTTTTTCGAAAATGCGACGATTTTTTAAGTATATCTGCTAATATACATGCCCTATCAATGAGAAATATTATTTAATATTAAAACATATTTTAGAAATTTTTTTATAAATATTTTTTAATATTTAATAAATATTTTTTAACATTATTAAAACATTTGGAAGGTTTTCGACTACTTGTAACTGCGATTTAAGGTATTTCTGCCGTCAAATCAAAGAGAATTCAATGAAATTTCGAAATTAGGTTCGTTTTTTACTCATATTTAATTTGCCGAAGTTTCACGCAAATTCTCAACCTAGTTGCAGAGATGTTTAAGCCCGAAGTTTTAAAATTAACATTAGCAGCATAGGAGACTGGACTGAAAACATTCTTTTTTTCGAAATAACTAGAACCAAAACAAAGAGATTTTGATGAAAAATTAACCATATACAGATATTAATATAACATATAGTCATGTGAAAGAAAAAACTAGATTTACTATCTAGTTTCTGAACAATTAGCTAATTTGCTGAAAAATGATTTATATAGATATAGAATCTCTATGTTTTGATGAACGTGTAATAACAAAGTTTTAATTACTTTGGCGGTTAAAAACCGTATTTCTAGCTTGAAAAAAAGACTTTTCATAACAAAAGTGCTTAAAAAATAATTTTTTTTCAATAAAGTACATATATTTTACTTGGTACTCTAATTATACAGCCCTTCACAGGAGGAGTACCTTAAGAAGGATATAGCAAAAAGGCAACTATTGAAAAATTTGTC
>JABFPB010001444.1:0-25288 GCA_022817645.1 Ceratoteleas bidentatus | reverse complement strand
AACTAAACGTTTAGTATGCTCAACTAAATCGATTTAACTAAACTTTTTTAGTTAAATGAACTGCATTCAGAAGTTGGTTCAAATTCAACTATATTTTTTAGTAGTCTGAACTAAAATTTAGTAATACCAACTAAATCGTTTTCTCAGTGGCAGATATTGAAAAAGGCACATCTTTAACCCTATAAATTATTCCCTAGTAAAATTAGAAAGATATTGGGAATATATGAGGAATATATTGGAAATATATTGGGAATATATAGGCCATATAGGAAACATATATTCCCAATATATTGCAAAATTGGGAATATACTGATAATGTATTGGAAATATATTGGAAATCCATTGGGAATAATTGGGAATATATTTTCTGTATAAAAAATATATTGAAAATATATGTTTCCTGTATGACCAATATATTTCTACTTTTACTAGGGTTGGAGGTAAGAAAAGTCTACGTTTTCGTTTTCTAGCCGTAAACGAAAAAAATATACCGTTCTACGATTAATTATGACCCTTGACTGTCACGCTGAATTAAACGGATTAAACGAGAAATAAAGTCGCGAAAAAGAGCTCCTTTCGCCTTTTTTCCGTAATTCATGTGCACACACAACGTATCTAGCATCTAAATTGCATATGTACCTACAATAAATCAGTTTCGTTCGCGCGCGATCACGCGATTTATGTTCAGTGAAAAAATCAGAGATAGTCGAGACAAAGGTAAAATCAATCAGGTTGAGATAGTTACAAATCGAGACATTTGTCTGACTGTGCAGAGGAATTGCCTGTACTGTACTCTTTCTAAATAAATATGTCAAAGTCCAGTGATCGTTATCCTCCATTTAGAAAAGTACCGTAAAAATCATCGTTTTTGTAATTCCGTCAACCTGCCAGCAAGTTTGACTTCTCCATCAATCTACTTTATCCCGATCATTGGTGAAACCGGTTCGAAACATTATTGACCAAAAACACGGCAAAATGGGAAATCTGCCTAATCAGTTATGCATATTTACAAATCAGCTAATAATTCTGTGTCCCGACAGAAAAGTGCCGCTGATTTTTCTCGCGACCCGTTTCCTACATTCTGTTATTAATTGCCCGCGAATGACTCGCCGTGCGAATTAATTAACGGCGGTTCGCGTTCCTCAATTATGATTATCATAACCACGACCGGACGTGTACATTAATTTCCCTCATTACCGCGATAAATCAACCCGCGAAATCGCGAAACCCTTCTCTTTGTATTCGAAAAAAATAGTTGCGTTGCCGCAACCATTGTTTAACAATATAATGCGCCTGTTCAACTTTGCCCGGAGGGACTAATCCGCCAGGAATGTCGGAGAAAAAGTACAGATAACGCGGCGCGCGATATTCGTGATTGTCCATTCAAACATTTTTCTCGCAAAAAATGTATTGGCAATGTATTTCTAATGAATCGTCATATATTGGCAATGTATTTCTAATGAATCATCAGTGAATTGTTGTATATTTCCTACCTATTGGCGATATACACTCTTAGCCCTGCAAATATTATTTGATAGAAATGAATGGAAAAAAAGTGGATTTTCGCATCAATTTCGCATTCATTTTTAAACGTTTGGAATTCAGTTACAGATATTTAAATGTCAAAGCAGTCGAATGAATGCCAATATAGGAATTCAAAATATTTTTTTGAATTCCCATTATCGTCGAATTCAAAACATCTATTTGATTGGAACTGAAATGCATAGAAAAGTATTCATATTTTTGTATTGAGTGCAGATTGAGGAATTTAACAAAAACGAATTCACCTTCAAGAATTCAAAATTTGGCATAAAAAAGATCACTGGAATAAACAGTATAAAATGGAATTGAAAATAAAAATATGAATTCGAAATATTTCCACGAAGGAATTCATTTTTTCATTCTCAATTCATTTTTATTAATTTCTATGAAATATTTTTTGAAGGGAGAATTATTCTATTTGGTTAAAAAATATTTGTATTTAATAATAATGATTGTTTTAAAAAATATGTAATTTCCTACTACATATTTATTACAATATTTTATTGAATTAATTTTATTAAATTAATTTTATTAAATTAAATGTATTAAAGATATTTCCTACTACCTTTTAAATAAAAGAATTGCACGTTTCAATGAAAATATTAAATGTTTTGGAAAAAATTTTATTTTCATGTACATTGAAAAGGCATTTCTTCCATTCAATCACTGACATAAAAAGATGTATATTATATTCGTGATTTGAACTGAGCACATTCTTTTGCGAAATCGATAAACGAAATTTTCCAATTTACAATTTCCAATATATTACTAATAAATAATCTTCCCAACATAGTGGCATATATTGGACATATTGGCAATATATGTGTATTATTACCAGAGTTGCGGGCAGTTTGCCAGCGGATAACGGTAATAAATCGGCGCAATATTACGCCGCGGGCCGTACGCGGAGCTGTCGGCCGCGACTGATAATCCGTCGCGGAAACATGATATTTGAATGCAAGTGCGAAAATTATTTTAATTGGGCGCCGCGTGCGTGCATTGTGCGCCGACCTCGATCAAAAAGGAAGTCTTTTCACGCACACGCAACGCGTTTCGTCCGGCGGCCGTTAATTGCACCGCTCGTCATTGGCCAATTTGCGGGGCCGCAGTGATTTAATAAGGATCGCGTTGGGTAAACAACGGGAATGTTAAATAACAATTTGGAAAGGTCGGGGGAGGAGGAAATCCAGGTTGGGAAGGAAGACGGTCTTTTTTGCGCGAAGCGTTTATGTGGGTAATGAGGAAACCGCGGATTTTATCGGTTTTTTTCGACAAGTTTGAGAGGGAGAGACATTCAAGGTGTACGAAGAGTACGTGATCTTTATCTTAAGTGAATTTGAAGCTGGGAAGTCGATGTGCACGTGTTTCGTTAATTGGCTTTCTTGGTTACGACTTTTAAGCGATTTCATGATTCGTTAGAGAAATATAAAAAGTGTTTAGATAGAATCTTGGTTGGAGATTGTGTACGCGATCTAATGGGAAATATGTCGAGAATATTTTGTATAACACCTGCTGAGAAAGTAGCTTTATAATTACAGGTGAGTTCTGAAAACTACCTTCACGACATGCAAATCAGTTTTGGTATACGGAAAAATAAATTATTCCGCTTTAAGGCGTGTTGAAAAAAGCGAATATTCACTCCCATGTCATAATTTTCACCATGGGAAGGGATGGAAAATTCGTTTCTAATTTCATCTCTCCTGGTAAAAAATGAAGAGCCAAGGTAGTGGCTCACGCCAAGTACGTAAATCGAGCCACTACCTATCTAAGCTGTACCCAGAACCATTTTTATGGTCTCTTAGAAGAGACCATTGAATAGTAACCGAACGCCTAAAGCTATTTTGTCTCAGATTGCTCAGCCTCGGGGGTAAAAATTCTTAATTTCATAAAACGCGAGCAATTAGAGCTGGAGATTTCGCAAAAGTAGGCGATTTTTTAGTCAGATTACGAAATAATTTAGTTATGTGGCCAGACTCCATTCCTGTATATACAAGCTGTCTCCCTGCCCATGTACTCATTTTATTATCATGATCGCCAGGAAAAACATGTTTATGTTCATGACTCTATTCGAGCAAAAGTTAATGCAAAATGTTAACCCCACGATCTCGATCCGACGAAGTTCCTGTTTCTAGAAATTGCGCGTCCCTCTTACAAACTCTTCCTAGCCACAGTTTGTAGGTTGCCTAATAGTAATCATCTTACTAATTTAATAATATGTCTTGCTAAGATAGTCAGTTGCACGCTTTCCATAGCAATAATTGGAGTTAAACAACGATGTATCCTCGAACTCAAATCTATCCCAATACCTGAAACAATGTTTGGATAGTCACTCTCTGGTATTGGTTGACACTTAGGCGACACATCAAAAATCGCTCTCTTACACCACTTTTGTTCTCTGTATCATTGATGACACTGACAGGGCCCATTACCATGGTCAATCAGGATTCCCATTACAATTGAAAAATTTAAATATATGGTTGGAGATCTATTTATGGAGTGTGATTACCAACCGATTAAACCAGATCGTGCATTAATATCGGAAGCTTGATTCTGAGGTTTTCTTCTCATCATTGAATCGTAGCCTCCAGGTCATGAATCTTGATGAGAAACTTGACGTGGGCGACATGTCTGGTGCGGTGTAAATACTGAATGAGATCTTGACGGTAAGTCTTGACGCTGTTTCACGCAAGTAATATTCGTCAGATTCAAACGTAGCAAAGGTCAGGCCTCCTTGTATGACTGATGAGATATTGAGCTAGATACGAGACCGAAATAAATTGAGAGGATGTCATCGACGCCATCAATCGGATCTTGGCTTTGGTTTTTGTCAGCTGAGCGAAGAAAGGTAAACGGTGCCAAAGGATCCAAAAGGATGAAGTGAGGTATAATTGAATCAACGGAGTCGTCACGCTCATTCGTGGCTCTGTAATGCTGGACATTCTACTTTCAGGTTGATTCGACCGACCGATGTTTTCCTTCGCTTCAATTACCCTGAATGAGATCGATAAGTTCTTATCAACGAGTTAATCTGATACAGCGGAATGTGGTCAAATATTTATAGATGATTACCATAGGAACCTATCAGTAAGCGGATAAATCAGTTCTCATTGATTATCCATTATCCATGTTTCAAATCTGGAAGGCATCTCTTGTGGTGGCCATGAGCACCACAGTAATTACGCTTTCCGCCATGTCGGATTTTAGACCCATACTCCTGCAATTTTCGCTGCCTAAGGTCCTGCAGAGAATCATCCATCGACAGCGGACTCATTTTATTATACATAATGACCTGCTGGATCCTTTTCAGTCGGGTTTCTAGGCGAACCACTCTGCACAGACATATACTTATGTTGTTTAGCTTCTCCAAAGCTTTCGATGTCATGTACTATGGTCTACTCTTAACTGCTGACTGTTCGCGATACCTGCTGGGCGATTTCACCTTGAGGGATGATGTTTCCAGTAGGTCTATGCGCACTATTGGAAATCTTCTGTTTGTGTCAGCAAGCTTTACTGTTCGTAAGGGTTCCAATTTGTCAGAATAGGAATGTTACTGTGTGTCAATAATTTTTTCTTACAAAAATAATTTTTTCTTACTTATTTTTTCTTACAAAAAGTAATTCTGATTAGTCTAAAATTATTTTCATTCTCTGGCAGGAAGATATTTGTTTGCGAAAGAAGACTTAACCCAGGTACAAATTATTCCCAGTTTCTAGAAAGGCTCAGTCCAGTTTAACTGTTTAGTAGCTAGTAACTGCATAGTAATGTGACGCAATAACTGAAGAGGCACTAGCCAGTTCAAGTATAACTATTGAGAGCCTAACCAGAAACTAGTTAGTTCGAGCTTGACAGGCTCCTACTATCTAGTTCCTAGATAGAACTATCCAGTACCTAGATGGAAACTAGACAATTAAACTAGACAAGTTTAACTGGTCAGTGCCTCGACAAAACTAGAGAAAACTGGACAAAACTGGTCAAATTTTTACTTGGGAATGCGTGCGCGTGCGCGGTCCACACCTCATAACTTCAAAAAACGTTCTGTTACCGCAAGATTGAATTCTTGCTTCACAGCATGAAATCTGGTCACCTGAAAGTCATGTTGTGAAAGAACTGAGTTTCCTTCTCTCACAGAAAGATTCTTCGCGTGGCCACAGGACATTTTTATGAATCCACCAATTCAGTTCTATTCGTTTCTATTTAATATTTTTTTCAGGGATATCATCATCATCTATCGTCATCATTACGAAGGATGTCAGCGACACGCACATAGACACATCAACAAGTACACGTTCACACATGCGTACACAAATGCACACATACGAACACGCGCGCGCACACACACACACTACCTAGGACTCGGATATTGACCGAACCCCATGGCCCGAATAATAATACGTGGACGAGATCATGAAGTCAATGTAATCATATTTTCATCAAAAAGTAAAAAAAAGAAAATGTCGCGAAATATGCATTTCTAAATTATTAAAAATAAAAAAAGCGCCAAGTACAACAATAAAAGACATAACAAATAAAATTACCGAAGACAAATAAAATTACTTTCTCATAAAAATAAGTGAAATAAAAGAAGTCAAAAAACTAGATCCAAATTTTCATTAAAAATAATGAAAATTACAAAAATCGAAAAAAAACATTTGACGGCGTTTTATAAAACTAAAGCAGTAAATAATTCTTGGTTCATAAAAAACGCCGCCAGGGATTTTTTCAATTTTTGTAATTTTTGTTGTTTAATGGTTTTGATATGATAATTGGCTTTTTTCATTTCACTTCTCTTTATGTGAAAGTAATTTTTGTTGTTGCTTAGTTAATCTTTTTATTTATTATTCCATACAATCGCAAAGGTTGTTTCCAGTGTCCAGTGTTTAAATTGTAGACATTTCACATTATGAATGTTTTATAAAACGGATACTTTCTTAGCACTTGAAAATTTTAAAGGAAATCTCTTATATTTTTATCGCAATATTATCTTCAAAGCATTTATTTATATCTTACATCAAACTTGCTAATACGATATCATGATAAAAATCTTGAAATATGGTACAGTACGCATATCTCAAGATATTCTTCCCATAATATCTCGTCTAACATCTCTTTTTATGTTTTCAGACAAAGTATTAATCAAATGCGTTTACAATTATATAGTCATCACTTACAAAATTAATATTAATATGTGAAATACAAAATTAATTAACATATAATAAAATTAAAACGCAATAATAATTAAACAAATGATAAAGCGAGCAAATAAATTAATTACGTCTATCAACTTTAAAATCGTTTGAAATATCTTTCCAAATAAATGTATACCCATATTAAAAAAAATCATTATCTATCCTACATATTTATCCTACTATTTTTTACCGTGCATCTTCCAACAGAAGAACATTATTCGGTGTATCAATCAGATTCATGTGCTGCTTGATGCTCCCTTCGCTCACAACGATTATAGTCGCGTTCGACGGCTCGTTGAAAAACCCGACCCTCGGGTTCCCAATATGTACAATCCTCGTCGAATACTCTATCAATCCAAAACACAAAAACTCATATCAATCGAAAACTCTTAAACAATTTCATTTACAGTAAACATTACTTTACCAAAAACTACCAAAACTTATTTGTAACTAATTCTCTCGAAATCCAGAATTTTCCACCACAAACAAGTTGCATATTCAAAGCAAATGCGACATTCGCGACAACGAAGTAGCGGAGAATCAATTAAATCCAATTACATTCAAATCAATACCATTTACATAATACTTTTTACATTCGGTTCGTATTAATTTTCCAATTTAGTTGATAATGTCAATTGAATCGAATTGTACTGACTTGTAAATGAAATTGAGATGTTTCAACTGGAAGAAGTTTTGAAATTTATGACCGCAAAAACGTAATTAAATAAAATCCTATTTTTCTCGTAAAAATCATAATCTAGACTATCTAAATGGGATATTTGTATAAGGTTAAGATACTTTTCAGATAAAATCGATACCTGTGGCGAATAAGGTACCAACTCAAAATTGCAGTGAATAAGGTGCCAATTCAAAATTATACATTGAATCGGTGATGTATAATGTATAAAAAAAATGTCGTTCAAAACATTACTATAAAAGATCCCATTCAGATTATTCTTTACTCAAACATCAGTGCCATTAAATACGATTTTTACTAGAAATAGAGTATGGAGAAACTATTTCTCCATACTCTAAGAAATTACAATTTCAGTTACATTACTACAGTTTTCCTTTCATAGCAAAAAATCTATTTACAAAAGTACATTTGTTTAAATATCTTTTTCTAATATCTTAATATTACATAAAGATTCTTGTTATGGTGAATATACTGTTTCAAGACTACATAATCGCTTTTTCATGTTCTTAACGCAATCATCTTCTATCCTAATCCTACCGGTATCCTCCCCATAGACCATAACACACATATTCTTCGCAATTGCTTCAGTGGTCAGCTTCTTCGCGACGTTCTGCACGTCGTCCTCGTTGTCCATCGAGTTGGTCACCAAAGTGAACGCCTTCCACTTGAGAGCCTCCAAAAGCCTGATCACCCCCTGAAATGACAAACGCATCCGTCTGACAGAGTCACTCTTCATCTCACCTCCCGAACGGTGTAACAATAGAGCGGAACCCGTGACGCAACCGCAAACATAAAGCGACTGTCACATGATACCTTGACGATGTATGTGTCGGATTCCTTGTATAGGTGGTGCATGAACGGCGCATTGTTCGCTTTTTTAACTATGAGGGGCACCTTTAGCACCGAAGTCACTTTATTGACCACTTCCGCGTTGGCCATTGAATCGGGACCGATTATTCCTAAAATTAAGACAACCAATTATTTTAAATTAAGCAACCGATTAAGACGCGGCATTATATTGGAATTGAACGAAATGGCGTTATGAAAAAATGGTCTGCGCTCTTATTAATAACTTGGCCTACGACGGCAACTGCAAAGCTCGCCGGGATTTCATCATTCGCTCGTTTTTATCCGACCGTTTATGTGATTTCAGTTTAAACTATGTAGCGTCTTTGATTTCATTCATACATTACGTCTGGAATTGAATTACAATCAGTGCACACATTGCAGTTGTTTCGAGAAACGGCATAGCTTTGTCGAGTGACTGTTCTGTGGAGTGTAAGATGATTGAGAGGCTTTTTGCAAGTTGTTTTATTCATTTGATAGTTTTTTTATTTTTTCCGACGGAACAAAACGTTTTTTAAATGTTTTAAACTTTCACAGTACGTTTATTGGGCAGTAAACGTTTGAGAAACGTTTATAAAACGTTCGAACGTTTGTGTTCAGTTTGAGGATATTTACACGAAAAACATCTTCGTTTGAGAAGTTTTTCATGTCTTCTCCAAAAACGTCTTATAAACGACAGCTGATTTTGAAGTGTATTAATTTATTTAATTTTATTGTTAATATTATTTATTAGATACTTAATTAGTATTCGCTTTATTTACTACTCGTAATTGTACTATCTGATTCCAGGAGGCCAAACATTTTGTTCATTAAATTAATTATGCAAAAACGCGCAATTAGGTAAGGTGATGATGCCCCGACCTGCGCAAATTGCATTATCTACTTAGATAACGCGCGTTTCGCTCGTAAAACTGACCATTTGAATAATCCTGATTTAGTTAGTGCGCGAGTCCGAACGAAACTCAGACAGCCTTGCCGTTATAATTAAGAAGACAATCCGTTAACCCTGCATTGATAACGAAGAAAAATTGTTCATGACTGGTTAATCAAATATTCATCGAACGGGAATTTATGACATTGATTATTATTGCGTCTTGCATCCTTGCAGTGTTGAAAAATCGTAATGTCCGACGCATCGAGAGACACGTATGGCGCCAGCACGTGCGAACGAACGACAATTTTTTGGATACTTAAATGTTACGAATTTTGCGCAACTTGCATATTTCTCGCTGACATTCCGATTTTTAATGGGATTATAGGCTCATTCCGAGGCATTTGCGGGGAAAAAAGATTTCCAATCCTGTTTTTTTTGCTATAAAAAAAGGATTTCCGATTCTTTTTTTGTCGCATTAAACAAAAACGGATCTCGCAAAAAGTGCATGAGGTTTGCAATGTGCAAGTTTGTTGTTTATCGGCGAGTTGTTACATTCCATCAATTCTTCGCGCTCAGTTTTTTCTCGAGCAATTCCATTCGATTGTTCAATTTGTAAAGTAATAACACTGCTGCAAATCGCTGTTTATCAGATTGATGGCATTGTTGTGCAAAATAATCGTCAATTGTTTTTTTCTTGACTAACGGCGTTCAAGACATAAAAACGGGTTTCCCAGTTGGTTATTTTTTGAACAATTGAACAAGAATAGCGTGGAATTGGAAAACCGACGAGCGAATGGGAAAAAAGGCAAGATTGATCGGCTGAAAGCGGCTCGGCTATCTAAAGTTTGATCGCAATTACACGCGCGCGTTGACATCATAATGCCATAATTACCGACATATTATTGACGATTATTATATTTAAGTAATGTCCCGCGCGAATTAGCGTTTTTGCGCGCGAAAAAATCGCAGATAAATCTTTTTATGAACCTTTAATCAGGACATTGATATTTACGATACTGCACGAGGACATGCACACACATTATACATAATTTAATAGACGCACATATCATACATTTCATTATAGATAACTGTATCTTTCATTGGATTGATGTTAATTTTCTGCAAAAATATGCTAATCGAATGTCGCCGCGGAAAAGTGCGGCCGTAAAGATGGACTGAGACATTTCGATTGACGTTTTAATGCAGTCGCTGGAAAACGACGCGTTTTCTTCCTTCAAAATGTTACCCGCGTTAACACTGTCGTATTTTCATAAATAAACTGGGAAAAAGGTGTTTCTTCGCTATTTCGAGATCGACGGTGTTCACCTTAGCCGCCGTTTTTGCGGTTTTCGCATTTTTCTTGACACTAATTACAGTTTGTCGCGATTTTCGCAAAATTAAAAATGCGCGCTACGTTTTCTTGCTGACTCATAGGCAATTACCCGGAGACGACGAAAAAAATCGTCCTAATGGCCGGTTGAATTTTTGTGCAAGTAAGTCCGACGAGTTGATTGCAGATTATGTGTCGAAACGATAAAAAGGGCGTGAAAAAGTTGATCGAGGGAATGTGTGACGCAGGTGAGCGACAAAAGATGTGGAGATTTTGATAAAGTTGAGGTTTTCGGTAGTTGTTTGCGAAATTGGTATACCTAGGAAATTTGGTGGCTGAAGACAGTTCACGTCTGCCATCACCATCGTCTTCATAGCTGCTCGTAGAGAACCTGCGATGCTATCACATGTGTCTTGAACGATAACTTCTGCAATTTTTAAAAGAGAATGTTCAATATAAAAACCTTGTTCAGTTAAAAAACGAAACAAATATTATTTTCCATATAAATAATTTTAAATGGAATCTTGAAAAATAGAAGAAATGTTAATTGTAGGTCTTCACTTTAACTGAGATTTTTCTAGAGAAACGTCTAAAAGTGATTCAGTTTATTGAGTTAAAATTCAAAAGTCGATTTGCTGAAAAATAAAGTTGCAATCTATTTTCGTCGAAACAGTAATTTAAAGCTATTTTTAAAAGTATCTAAGTTCTCATACGATTAATTGCAGCTGCAATTTCAGTTAGAATTCTACTTTGTCATCAGATAATCTGTATTTTGCTGGATCGTCAGCATCACTCATTTTGAGATTGTCTCCGGGTGCAAAAAGGATATAGGAAATTTATGAATTGTATAATTCGTCTTAATTCCACATGTATATGAAGTGCACTTTTTGTCAAAATATTGCATCGAGGGGATTCTATTAGAACTGAATTTTAGTCAAAAAAAAGAATAAACACGTGCTAACAAATCATTCCCTTTGCTTCGTATTAATACCTTCATGCAAATTTCGTTACTAAGAATGACCCCGGCACGTGCCCCGGGGGTAATTTGTTACAGTCAGTTAGTCGTTTTGCGAATGGAAACGACTGCTGGATCGACTCTATCATTAATTTTTTCTACTTACACAAGAATGTTACTTATGCGCAACAGAGTTCAATGAAATTTCAAAATACAATGAGTTTCGTAAAAGTTCAATGACACACAAACAATTAAACATGTGCAGCAATTACTTCTAAAGTAATAAATCAAATCAATACATTTTTATTAATCTGTTCATTCAATTAACAGATTACTAAATGATGCATTTAAGGGAGAACTTTCAGTTGCAAAATAATTTATTTGCATAATTTCATAAGGTTTTCTGTATAATGAATTGTCATTTCCCAATCTCAAAGAAAGATTTATTTCATACATTCCATTTTTTTCATTCAACCTATCATTCGACTACTAAAAAGCTGTACTTCCAAAACAATTACAAATTAAACAAATAGGACGAAATTTGTTTTTTTTTGCTCTGCAAATTATTTATTTAACTTGACATAATGTTTGACACCTATCAGACTGCAATCTTCTGCTCTGGAGTGCTAATTTTCTTGCACTCATATTACATACTTGTAACAAGCATTTAATCATCATTACTTGTACTCTTACATGTGTATACACGAGTAATATATATGCTAAGCTCTCTTGTTGGTCATGTAATGTACGTGTTCCAGTATGCACGTCACAAACTTCATTCACATCATATGTACGCCGCATGCAGATATGCTTATGGAGCTCACTATTCCAA
Organism: Ceratoteleas bidentatus; assembly: GCA_022817645.1. NCBI lineage: Eukaryota > Metazoa > Arthropoda > Insecta > Hymenoptera > Scelionidae > Ceratoteleas > Ceratoteleas bidentatus. The sequence continues at coordinate 13,026 of JABFPB010001444.1, read as the reverse complement.
TGATTCAAACTCAGCGAACAAAGCGCCACATCTAGTGCACCTGTTCAAAAAAATGTTTCAACCGACTGGCGTGACTAATACTATGGCTTCATTGATGTTTGAAATGTAATTTCTCACTAAGAATATAAGACTATACATTTTTATACCAACCACCAAATCTGCATACATTTGCCTTCTATTCTCCTAGATCAACCGTTATTAAATGCAATAAAAATTCTATAAGAACTCTAAAAAAACCTACCCTATAAAATAAAATTACACTATAAAAAACCCAGAAAAATATATTATTCCAAGAATACCTGTCTTTTATTCCAACTTGCTCTACATTCCTGCAAAATTAACCATACATAAGCTCTAGCGAAACCTTGACTACTACCAGTTCTTTGGTCTTCCTTTTGTATGAACATTTTCAATTCAAACTTCAAAGTACTTTCTACTAAAGTTACTCTGTTCAAGCCTACCACCAAAAGAAGACAAAATAACATTTTCATATATAGGCTGAAAACGAATCGACACCTATAACATACATACATCAGTGGATAGGAAGTAAGTCTCTTCAGATTGGCAATGAAAAAGTCCACTTTCCAACACTTTGCACACCTTTTCCCATTTACATTGCTGAATACTAAACTTTTCCCCTGCCAATTTGAACAATGGCATTTTTCTTCCCAACCATCGATGTTACACAAATAACAGGCATCTGTCTACACAAATTCGCCATATCTTCTTCAGGTGGTCCAACTTGCAACGCACCAATATCGAATCCATTGGACCTTTCGTTGTGCGCACTGGCAATGTAGTTGGCAGCCTCGTACATGAGAACACCTTTAGGCGAGATCTCCAGGCAGGCGGAGTCATCGTGGATGCTCGTGAGGAAGCCGATCTGGACCTTCTTGTTGGAGCACTCGGTCTTGACCCCGCAAGTGCACGCGCCAATAATCGCAACTGTCGTCAGCAGCCACGTGCAACGTTTGCCCAGCATAGTGTCCTGTTTCCCAGACTGCACTCGACACCCAAATCCCAGAGACACCAGAGTACCACTGTAGGACGGTGGATATCAGAAGACGGAAATTTTCGACACAGTCATCCAGGGACGGTTAGGTGGCTGGATAGTTAGACGGGCCCTAGGAGCCCGGAGACCGTTCCCTGAAGTTGCTTCATTGTCCGAGTCACTTTCAGGAGGACCGACCAAAGTCTGGGAACGGAAGTGGCGTCGGGCAATGCGACGGAGGAAGTGGACTGCGGAGTGGAAGCACTGTGAACCTTGATATTGAAAATGTCAAGTTTTATAAGGAAGCCAGTGCAGTCCAGCAGCTGTAGGGCTTGAAGCCGAGGCCACCGAGAGATACGCAGGCGGTCTCAAGACAGAGATACAAGCCACTTATTACACAAGAAGAGGGTGTATAAACAACGGCGAAGCGAGCATATAGAATTGTGATGATAGAAGTTGATGGATAGTCACCTATTATTGGGCAGTAATAGGTAGCTAGAATTGACACCTATTACTGCCAAAATCTAGACCTACGTCGTGGTCCACGATGTAGACCCAGATTTGGTTGAGATTTTCCCAGACATAACAGTCAATAGTATCTATCCCTGCGAGTCTTGTCCGATATGTCAGCTCCCACGACCGAGCGGCTACCGTCGCAAATCGCCACCGCGGAGACTCGGGTTCGAGGCTCTGTGCGGGCTATCTTCTGAGATGACTTAACTTTGGAAATAATATATTTTTTATCTTGGTTATTTTGAATTTTCAATAGACGAAGTCTATACACCAAACATTGACCAAATCTGGACTTTTTTTAAATGCTTTACGTAATTGACCAATATATAACTGAACAATACTCACAATCTGGCCCAGGAAATTGACTAAATCTAGAGCAAATCTAATTTAGTCAAAGCTTGATATTGTCCAATGAGCTCACATGCGGTTCACATGTGATATCGCGGTGAAATCAATGCGGCTCACAGTGTTGACTGGGTATTTTCACAACATAAAGAGTAACTTTCTCACTCTTTTTCACATACTTCTCCCTAATGTTCCATAATTAAACTCAAAAAACTTTTAGGAATTCGGAAAATATTCATTCCTCCACACTAAATTAACACTTCAATTTTTCACTCGCCTGTTTTACTCCTTATGTTTCGAAGGTTTAGGTGTGTATATTTCTGGACTCCTTTTTTGGATGAAATTTTCACCCTTGAACACTTTTAACTTTTTTGACACCAGATTTCGACACCAGTGTGTCAACAATGGTCGCATAATTTTATTTGGTATCAAACTTCGCTGAACATCATAATAGCAACTTTATTGATGCAACACCTTATTATCCTAAAAAAATGTTATGTCTAATTGCAAAGGAAACTGCTGTAGTAATAGTTAAAATTGATAGTTACGTTCAGTTGAATGGTGCAAGAATCGCGCGCATTATATTCGCGCACAATGTTGTGCTAATGTCTCGATGTGACCTTTGGCTATGGGCTTGTGGCTGTGTATACACAATCACGAACGCTGTATACTTTGTTAGTGTACGTACTCACCATCAATATATAAAGACAAGTGTTCGGGTACTTAATCGGTTAAGTACAGTAATACTCTGGCAACGAGTAATTGATCATGTAAATGTCAATGTTTGCACCATGTGGTGCCGTTAACATTCCCAGTGAAGTATACGATTATAGTATAATTATTGCAGCATTCAGTTTCGAAAAAAAACTTTAAAACAGGTCTTCCAATAGGACTTGAACCACAGTTCAAACGTTACAATCAGACCCTGAGATACAATGTAAACCCTGAGATGAAGACTGTTATAGACTAGAGCAATAATTTAATTTTGATGAAATTAGTGTTTTGTTAAATTTTGATTCAATTTTCATTTTACCATTTAATGGAATTTATTTACTAATGGAACTTCTTTACTGTTTTTGATGGAATGTTTATTTCATAATTCAATTGTAATGAATTTCCGAGAATTTAAAGAACTGTTTGAAGAATAATTTTGAAAAATTTATAAAAATGATAAAGGAAAGGAGGTGAACATGTTAAGAAATACATCAATTCACCTAACAACGATGTTGCAACAAATAAAGGTAATTACTCAGTGTAATTTGCAATACTTAGTCGGAACTACTGAGTTGGTCGCTTTTCTACCAAAATGTACGTTTCACAAATGGCATTGTAACAGTAAGCACATTAAGGTAAGCAGCGTGACTCCAGAGGCTATGAACCCGCTCGATTTCCAGTTGTGCAACATTATTATGCATTTACATAAGACGCTAAAAATGAAAGAACCCAATAAGCCAAGTGCGCCGGCTCCAAACTCTGACAAGGATTTGGTGCGTTGCGTAATCGCGCGAAGCAGTAGCAGTGTGATATACACAATTAACGCTTCGGAAATTTCTCATTTGCACACGCAGATTTACAGTAGACTGCGTTTCTCCTTATTAAGTCGTTTAGCATTTCATTCTAACATTTGCTGTAATATTATTTACATTTAATCGTTCATTTTGAAAAAGTAACTCAGTTTTTGCATCTAACCCCTAATGCAAGATTTCCACTGAAAACGTTGTGTGAATGGGTTAACTGAATTGAATTGTAACATTGTGCAGTGCAATGTGCCATTAGACCCAATTAATTAATCGATTTTGAAAATGAAACTTGAAAAAAAAAATGTAGATTTCTCCAGGAATCTTTTCGTTGTCATCATAAGTGCCATCACCATCTCATCATAAGCGCCAACCAAAAACTATCAAAAGTGCCAACGAAGAAAAAGATAGATAAGGTGATAGTAGTAGATAAGAAATTACATGAAACTATGTAGGTACACATTTTAAAACTTCGTAACAAATTCGCAATTTCACGAATATTTTCATCTTGCTGACTACACATATTTTTTCTTCAACATTCACTTCTTAAAATTCGAGAATTTTTCGATTTGTCGCAAATGATGCAGTAAACCGTCATTTGGCAAAACCTTATAAAAAAGCAAGTTTTTAAAAAAGACTATGGCACTTATGATGGGTCTGATCTGGCCCTTTTGATGCACGTCAGCGTATCAGATTGACTGGTGGCATTTAGATATTTTACATTACCACTTGAGAGACGTTAATTTCGCAACAAAAGAAAGATCACGATATTTACGAAATACAAACGATACCAAAATAACTTCATCTATTCAAATAATAAAATAATGTTCTACTACTACTGATTTATTATTGCTATTGTGACAATATTTATTTTGTCATGAAATTATCTACTCTCGAGTAGCAATGAAAATTATCCTGCTGCCACCAGTTAGTTGCACTGGCCATGCGGTTAGATGCCAAGTCTCGTAACTCGTAATTTCGATTCCTGACGACAGTCTAAGATTTTTCATATTTCATTTTCAAAATCTATTAATTAATTGGATCAAGTGGTACGTTACACTAAACAATGTTACGATTCAACACAGTTAACTAATTGACGTATGATTACCAAAGAAAATTCATCAGGTACATCGATTTTGTTTGAAATACTCTCAGATTAATTAACCGTGATTATTATTGTTATAACTATTTCACTAGTAGTATATAAACCCTATCAGTGAATAATTAAAAAAAATATGTTAGAAATATTTTTTTAATATTTCTAAAATATTTTTTAATACTAAATAATATTTTAGAAATCTTAGAAAAATGTTAGATGTCCGGTGAAAATAATATTTTTTAAATATTTTCTTCCTATGGCAAGGAAGTTTTTTCAACTGATTGGTTGAAAGGTTTTCGACTACGTGTCACTGTGATTTATTAAAATAATTTTTTGACTATTACAAATATATATTTTTAAATATTTAAACAATATTATTTTAGCCAGACATCTAACATGTCTATAATATATTTAAAAACATTTCTAAATTATTATTAAATATTAAATATTTTTCACTGATAGGAAAATAATCAATACTGATTAATTTTATATAAACATAAATAACAGAATACGACATACATAACAGAATAAGATACTAAATACTCATTTTATTTAAATTTAAATATTCACTACGTTATTAATTAATTTCTTAAATTACAAATGTGAAATGAAATTTGATTAATTAATATGCTGCGCGTTGATCTCTCATATTAATTAATTTATCATTTATACACTCGAGTATTTTTAAACTAACGAAAATAATATCCTTTTTTTTCTTGTGCTAGTTAATATTTTTTAATATTATTATCAAATCTCTAAACAGTTTCTTCGTATTCCAATGTATATAAGACAAATCGCAAGTAGAGCAAATATCTTAGCCAAATATAGATTACGATATATGCACCAATGTTTATGTAAATCAAATTGGAGTCGAGGTTTCCCATTCTTATTTCTGACAATATTGCTCGTGCAAAGATAAACACTGCATAGAATCAAACTCTCACCTCACCTTATACCGAACTCGGATGTCAAAACTGTTTTATCAACAGTTTCAAACGTTAGTGTCTTCCCGTCTGACAATCAACAGCAAGATTTGTTTACCTTTTCAAACGGTTATGCCATTTCCCACGATTGGGAGAATCGGTTATGGAATTTAAATTTCAAAATACGGTTTGTGAAAAATCCTTAAACCCGTTTCCATGAAATTCTTTCAAACCCCTTCCTTTCTAAACTGAAACATCAAAATAAAAACCGATCGATCTCCTCCCATGTTCCACAATTCTTTAACTCATTTTTACAAACTAAATGTTTATTAATAATAAACCAGTCTTTAAAAAGCGCGAAAACCAGACACTAAGCTATTCATGTAAACCGCCTTAAGCTCGCAATATTATTTCAATAAAAACACCTCTATCAAAATTCTTCTCGAATGAAAATGAAATCCTCCATTTTCAAACCGCTCATCTCCCCCCCAACTTCCCAAACCCAATGAAAACCTTTCCCAACGGTTTTCCCGAAACCCGGGAAAACCTGCGCGTCGCGCCAATCGATATCGCGCGGCCGCAAAGTCCCCAGCGGCAGTGACTCGGTTCAAACGCACCGTTGGCGGCCCTGTCGTTCCACTTAACCTGTCCGCGATTGACATTCTAATATAAGCGACGATCAAAAGACTACGCATTTGGATTTAAAGTCTCGTCAATCATATGATCTTCGAGTGCAGGAACCGAAATCGACCGTTTCCGAGTCAAAATTCGTGCGACTGAGCCGGGCATGCGGTGAGACTGGGGATGCTCGCGAGTCTTTAAGGTAACTCGACAACGACGTCTCGTGCCAATGACTGCGCGATCTCCTACTCGCGGGGGCTACGCGGCCCGAGGAGTCTCGTGAAATCACTCGGCTCCTCGATTCCGCGCGCTGGCGCCCCGAAATCGCCCAGGAAGCCCCCGAAATCCGGGCCCCCCGCACCGCCCCGATCGGGCCCCGTTGGCCACAAGCGTCTCGAGTAACGGTAAAATTCTGGCTGGATCGCGCGCGCCCGATCGCCCGACTTTTTCGCCTCGAAAAATAGTCGTCGGGAAACGCGAGGTCCCGTCGATCGAATTAGCAAACGCGATTTACGGCGCGCGAGTGTGTGTGTGTGCGTGTGAGCGCGGCGCTTATAAATACACACGTACGCGCACGCATATGCCTTGTGAGTGTGCGGGAGGGCGCGCGCGCGTATGTCTGTTCACATTGCATGCGTTATGTGGCTTTGTGTTTGATTGAGGGGGTTTCGATAGATTTCGGGGCGGATGTGGAGGAGTGAGACGAGGGGTGAGAGGGGGAATGTTTTGTTTTGGGAGTCACAGGAGGGGGAGTGTTGTTGCTATTAGAGTGTGGGGCGATTGAGGGGCTGTGAGTGGAGGGTGCCAAGTGAGGGGGCGTTTTAGTGGAAAAAAGGGTTCGTGCAATTTTTGAGTCGGGAAAAGAGGCGGTTGGTTGAAACTGCAAAGTCAGCTATTGTTGGGGTCTGGAGTGGGATCGTTGTTCGAGCTGAAACTTGTTTGGGAAAAGTGTGACGTTTGGTGGAAAGGCACTAGGGCCGTGACTCGGGAAAGGCGAGACATAACCTGCAAGAGGTGACAAATTATAGTGACACAAGACCTATTTATGGAAATAGAATGACTGGCGGTGTGATGGGTAAAGTGTAAAATTATAAATGTGATCGAAGTGGTGCGTGGGATTCGCGGTCGGCGGTTGTGGCTCTGCGATTGTGAGTTTGCGGAGCAGATAACAAAGGGGCTTTGTCTCCACGCACATTTTGCATACTTTTCTTCTCGATTTTCTAGTCGCGGTTTTTCCGGATTAGTGCAGTGGATCGCGCTGCAATGTTTAATGGATTATTTATGTAACAATGCTATTTGTCCTGATAAATAAAAGATAAATAATAAATTTTCCTGGTATAACTGTATGTCGAGTAATGTGCAGTATAAAGTGATGTGAATTGTTTTGTTTGTTGTTTAGGGAGTTGGGATTGTTTTAATTGTGTTTGTGTTTTTCAGACAAATTTTCACATTATTCAGAGACACAATCTTGATCAATAGTGTCCTACAGAAGGACCATGTCTGGCTATCAAAGTGGAAGAGCAGTGCACCAAGCAGGCGGCCATCAACCTGCAGGCGGCCTGAAGCAAATTGACCTGGATCAAATTTGGGGCGATCTGAGACAAGGCATAGACCAAGTGTATAGCAGAAATGGGATGTCCAAGACAAGATACATCGATCTGTACACGTATCCTTTTAAGCTTTATCGATAAGTGAATGTTAATTACAGCATTTTTGCATTGATAAGATAATCCTGGTCAAGATTTATGTCACAATATTTATAATTTCCTTAACCGGCTTTATGATACAGTCATGTGTATAATTACTGTACCAGTGTTCACCAACAAGTACAACCTAATAGCAGTAGAACGACTGCGAAACAGAAAAAGGGACAGATGACTGGGGGTGGAGCCCAGTTAGTCGGTTTGGAACTTTATAAACGTTTAAAAGAATTTCTGAAAAATTATCTGGTGAATTTACTAGGGGTAAGATACAAGATTGTTGATTGAATCGATATCTTGAAAGAATAACATTGTAATTGAACTTAACTGTTTGATATATTTGCAAAAAATTAATATAAAGTTAATAATCGAAATATAGAAAATACTTCGATTATTAACTTTATATTAATTTTGTGATATAAACAACCCTAATATGATGTATAATTTTTACAGAAAGTAAAAATGATACATCATGTTAGGGCGGTTCAGATTTAAATTAAGTTATTTAAATTTGTTGAATTAAATCAAATGATATAAATCGTGATTTAAATGACAAAACTAGAATGTTATGGAATAAAAGCGTACTAAACATGTTAATTTCTACACAAAGCATATGCATGCTACATTTGTATATTTTAGAATGTGAATTGCTTTGTTAATTATAATTTTATTTCAATAGTAAATAATATAATATTTTTACAATTTGAATTATCAGATTTAAATGTAAAATATTTACCAAATTATAATATTGTTAAATTTGGTAAGTAATAATTTGGACAACTTAATCAAACTTTTAGGAGAAAACACTTTGTATTAATTTCTCAAGAGTATAACATTTTTGAAATAACAAAAATGTTCAATTATTTAAAATTCAAAGTAATTTGTGTTCTACTTTCATGAGTTAAAGAATGAAATATTAAACAGAGCAAATTACCATTATTTGTTAACAACAGGATATTTCTCCAATTCAATAATTGTAACTCTTATTCAAGATGAACAGTAAGCTGATAAAATAATTTGTATGGTCAAAACTGATATCAAAAGAAAATACAAATCTTCATAAACCACACCGTTTTTTGCATTGTAAAGTATCATTAACTATTTTTTATGATTCATTGTATGATGATTGATTTACAAAATCAATTTTCATAGGTGTTTAGCAAAACAAATATTCTTCAATGATTAATATAATTATTTACAACTAACATTTTATGTTAGTTATGTATTTTACGTTTTATTATAATATATATTTTTAAAATATTTGGTTTAAATCAAATAAATCTTATTAATTAATTTTTTATTAACCCTCTACATATAATTATGAGACTAGTCATAAGGAGTTTCTAAAAATATATCAAAAAGTTTACAATGCAGTTCCAATGTTACTCTTTTGAACTTCAACCCATTTGAGTTATAATTTCAAAATATCCAATGCTGACTTTCTTAGTTGGTTTTACAGGACGCAAATAATCTTATGGACGAAGGCGTTTTGCAATTTTATACAAAGCAATGGGAAGAGTATCAGTTTAGTAGCAAAGTATTGAATGGAGTTTGTGCGTATCTGAATCGTCATTGGGTGCGTAGGGAGTGTGAAGAAGGTAGGAAAGGTATTTATGAGATCTATCAGCTGGCTTTGGTGACCTGGAGAGATCATTTGTTCAAGAATCTTAACAAACAGGTAAATTGCAATGTAAAACATTACAAAATTCGTTCACTTTACAAAATTCCTCCCAACTAATTTTATTTCATTGCCCAGGTGACCAATGCAGTTCTAAAGCTAATTGAGCGGGAACGTAATGGCGAAACGATTAATACCAGACTAGTTAGCGGCGTAATCAATTGTTACGTCGAACTAGGTCTAAACGAGGATGATCCTGGTGCTCGTGGCCAGATTTTGTCTGTGTACAAAGAGTCATTCGAGAACCAATTCTTGGAAGATACGGAACGCTTTTACAGTCGTGAAAGCACGGACTTTTTACGTCAAAATCCATCTACGGAGTATATGAAAAAGGTGAAGTTCATTGATTTCTTTCGTTAGATGGATGATGTCTGATCTCACCACTCATTTAAGAAGAAATGAAAAAATCTATTCCTTATAGACTAAATTAAATAACTACAATAAATTAATTTTTATTGTAGTGTTTATTTGTAAAGAAGTATTAAGATTATTATTTCTTCAATTAGGCAATTGCCTTATTTATACATTTGTAATAAATAAATGAATCTTCACTGAGATAAATAGAGATAACTAAAGAGTAAAAATTCTGGATTTATCAGTCAACACCTTTTAATAAAAAATTCAATTTCAATGCAGGCTGAGCAAAGGTTACTGGAAGAGCAGAAGCGAGTTCAGGTGTATCTCCACCAAACGACCTTGCCAAGATTGGCGAAAACATGCGAGCGCGTGCTGATAGAGAAACACTTAGACATTTTTCATTCGGAGTTCCAAAACCTTCTCGATTCTGACAAAAACAACGACTTGGGTCGGATGTTCCAGTTGGTGGCGAGGTTACCGAACGGACTCGGTGAATTGCGCAATCTTCTTGAGACTCACATTACAAATCAAGGTCTCGCGGCCATCGATAAATGTGGAGATTCTGCATCCAATGTAATTGGTTTTGAATATTATACGTCGCAGTTATTTTGCACCGATTATACAATTGGATGCGCTAATTCGCTAAACAAATCAATGTTACAGGATCCGAAGGTTTACGTGAACACGATTCTGCAAGTCCACAAGAAGTACAATGCTTTGGTGCTGGTGGCTTTCAACAATGACAGCGGCTTTGTCGCGGCACTGGACAAAGCATGTGGACGCTTCATCAACAGTAACTCTGTAACCAAGGCTGCCAATAGCAGTAGTAAGTCACCGGAACTGTTGGCTAAATACTGTGATTTGCTTTTGAAAAAAAGCAGCAAAAATCCGGAGGAAGCTGAACTAGAAGATACGCTTAATCAAGTTGTGAGTATAAATTTAAACAATTTACTTTGGAAGGACGACAGTGAAATCAGCAGTTTTTGTAGATAGTTTTTCTTAAACAGAAATATATTGTATTATTAATTCAACTCCTTTAACTTGAACATTTAACTAGACGAATTTAGAAAAATTCGTCTAGTTAAATTTTCATCCTTCTAGTGATAATATAACTTAAAATTTAATGATTCTTAACTAGTAATATGAGGCACTTTAATACTTATAAATTAATTTAATGATTTTTTCACAGATGGTAGTCTTTAAGTATATAGAAGACAAAGACGTATATCAAAAGTTTTACAGCAAAATGCTTGCAAAACGTCTTGTACAACACATGTCCGCCAGCGATGATGCCGAAGCTTCCATGATCTCAAAATTCAAACAGGCCTGTGGTTTCGAGTATACTTCCAAACTCCAGCGAATGTTTCAAGTATGTTTGCAATTATAAATAAGTAATTTTATTGAAAAGTCATTTTGGGTGTATGTGAATTAAAGTTTGACTTGATTTTCAACAGGATATAGGAGTATCGAAAGACTTGAATGATAATTTCAGAAGGCACTTGACTAATTCTGAGAAGCAACTGGATATAGACTTTAGTATTCAAGTATTGTCATCGGGTTCCTGGCCATTCCAGCAATCTTGTACTTTTTCCTTACCTACTGAGGTTTGTACTCGATTATTTATCTATTTAAATATGTATCAATCTATATTTTAAAGGCAAGTGTTCTTGGAGATATTTATAATATTTTTTATTGGGCTATTGATTTTATCTTTATAAACCTTTAGACCTTTTTTAAATAAATTAACATCTTATTTATAAATAAAAACAGTGTGTAAATAGCACTGTTTTTTAATCGAATTAAGTTCAGTTTTCTATTATTTTAATTCACCATATAGTACACTGTATCAAATTGTTATATTAGATTTTAGCAGAAATAATAATTACTTTAAATACAAAAATGTATTTGTGTTAAGAAAAGTGAATATGAATAATTGTAAAGCTCCTTAAAAATTACAAAAAATAATGCCTCCTGTGAGGTTTGAACTCACGACCCCTGGTTTACGAGACCAGTGCTCTACCACTGAGCTAAAGAGGCTGCTGCAGGAAGTAGAAAACTAATACTTCACCTAATCCTATTCTTTCGGTGTATCGTGTTTACAGCTAGAGAGGTCTGTACATAGATTTACAACATTCTACGGTGGACAACACAGTGGTAGGAAATTGAATTGGCTCTATAACATGTCTAAAGGAGAGCTCGTTACAAACTGCTTCAAAAATAGGTTTGTTTTTTTGCTTATATTACATAATATCAATCAATACGTTTTTATAATTAAACAATCGTAATTTTCCATTTTACTTCTTAACCCAGGTACACTTTACAAGCTTCCACGTTCCAAATGGCTGTTTTATTGCAATACAATGGTGCTACGTCTTGGACTATCCAGCAGCTCCATGATGCCACGCAAATCAAAATGGACTATTTGATGCAGGTAATTATCATTATCTATATTTTGAATTGGGAATTTATTATTTATTGAGTTTCGATTATTCTTTATTTTGCTTATGTGGTTATTAAATTAAGCAGTTGTGAATGATGAAGTATATAATGGACTTTGAAATTACTTTTCAGGTGATTCAAATCCTTCTTAAATCGAAACTCTTGTTGTGTGCTGCAGAAGACGAATCTCAGTTGCAACCAAGTTCTATAGTTGAACTTTATACAGGGTATAAAAAGTAAGTGATAAACTTAATAATTTAAATTATCTATTACATTGGTGACATTTAGTTTCGTTATTTAAATTCATCAATAGGGTTAATAAAAAACACGATTTAAAAAATCAAATTAATCAGATTAATTTTATTTAAATTCAGAGTTGCAATGATTTAAATCAATTGATTTAAATCAAACATATTTTGTAAAAAAAATCATTGATTTAAATCAAAGGTTATTTTGTGGCAGTTATCGAGTAATTAAAAATTATAATGAAAATATTTAATAAATCATTCATATTATTAATATTATAATTTAATAAAATACAAAACACCAATTTTTGATAGTACATAAATCTTTGGAAATAATGATATGTTGTAAAATTGTTCTATACATTTTCATTGAAATATCGAACTTTAGAAGATTCCTTAGTTAGTAGAAATAAATATCAATAAGATCAAATTTGGTATAATTACCCAGAAAAAGAAAAAAGATAGAACCATATTAACCAATACATGATTAGTACCAATTCCGTATTCGTGATTCCAGTATTGTACCAATACCACATTCTTTAATATTGTTTAATCTGTTTTCAATTACTGAGTCGAGAAAAAAATGAAAAGGAATAAT
>JABFPB010001443.1:0-25296 GCA_022817645.1 Ceratoteleas bidentatus | reverse complement strand
TATTCTCAATATTTTTGAGAATATTATATACTTGATTCAAGTGAAATATACTTGAATCAAGGTTCCTTTTTTTAGTGGGTATACACTTTTATAGAACACTTGTACATGAAAAATTAGAGAAAATTAAATAAATTAAAAAAAAATATTAGAAAAAAACGATTAGAAAAAACGGAGTAGAAAAAAAGATTAGAAAAAGTGTACCCATACCGTTTTCTCTGTTCACTATGGATACATTAATTATTAGTCGCTCTCATTGTTTTCCAACGTCTTCAACCTGTGTATGTGTGTTTTGCTGAGTGTATTTTGTCGAAATCCGGACAAGATGACTAGTGTGAACCATCAACAATTTATAAGTTAGAATTAAGTTTGGATAAGTTGTAAATAAGACATTTTTTTAGAAATAAAAATACATTGTCAAATACAAATCAACATGACATTTTATTACGATTATGAACCTGTTTTCTATTAATTGATACAGTTTTATATAAGCATGAAAGATTTGATTGGTGGCACAATTTATGTCTCAGCAAGTTATGAGATTTTCTGATTTGTCATTCGTACCTGCGATATGCAATGTACTAATGCATATCGCATACCATCATATTAGTGGGGGGGGGTCTCCAATGAACCGCCGCCGTTGATCCCGTCTGTTCGAGATCATCAACCACGAGTAGCAACACCTCCACGGACATGGCGTTTCGTAACATATTTACGAAACATGCTGAATTTGGAGCAGCTGAAGACATTGGCGGAACGGTAATCGTTTGTGGAAACAGTTGAATTTGGCATACAACTGAACCTCGAGGGAGTTACATCTGCTGTGGTGAACTAGATCAGACGCAACCGATTCATCGAGTTGACAGTGTCCGCCACCATTTTCATTCCGGGTGATTGACCCACGCTGTAAAAAATAACTGTAAACCAGTTTACATTTTTACGGTAAAATTCAAGTTTTACCGTAAAACTTTAATTTTACAGTAGAACTAGAAAATCATTACAGTGGCTGGACGTCAGGACAACTTGCCTACTGTGCCAATAAAATTAATGATCTCAAAGGATAATAAGCTTGACTGATATTTCCAGACAGTGCTGGATGAAAACTGCTCTTAAGAGTGTGTTTTGTAAATAATGTTTATAAATATTATGTACATAGATATAATTTATCTTTTCATAATTACTTTATTTTGAAATGTAACATCTTGTTTTGTTTATTTTAGTTATAATTACCTAAATGTTGATAGACATAAAGTAAAATAAAATCAGAAAAAATATTAATATATAACTAATTATTTTCTACATATAATAAACCAAAAAGAAAACAATTATATAATACAACAACAAACGGTGTAGAAAACTATAAAAGAAAATTAAAATTAAATTGATATTCAATTTAATCGATATAAGTAGAGGAACAAAGCCGGTTCCAGATAAATTTTCTATCACGAATCGGCGGTAACATTTTCGTCGCTCTCGAGCTGACTTTTCAAGGCAAGACAATGTTAACGAAACGAGATATCGTCACCCGGAAAAGTGCTGGCCCCTTGAAGATGTAGGAAGCACTTTTCTACTTCGAATTATACTATTTCAGTGACGGAGTTTAACATGCTTCATCTTAATACACTCGCTCTATCTATCACCAACCTACTTAAGATTCAAAGTTTTACACAAATGCTATAAAGACGATCCTGAGAAGCATGAAAAACATTTAACACCCAAATACACAGATGATACATATTCTATCTAAAACTTTTCTCTACTCTTATACCAATGTAATGAAGTGCTAAAAAATATGGAGTTATCGCAAAAAAAGTTAGGGAACATTCATGCTTTTCATGTGTAAATAAATTTCAGCGTATATCATTCACATTCGTTTTAGGTCAGTTCTATTTCCTTTATTATAAAATTGGGCGATTAGATAACATAGCAGTTATCTATGGCTAATTATATTTAGATATGCATGATGTTTGGGAAGTAAATAACATGGAATTTGTATGATACGGCAGCTTAAAATGACTTAAATACATAGAAAAATGAACATATTCAGTCAGCACAAAATTTTACACGAAAATGGACACCTCCAACGTAGCTTGCGTTTATTCTCAATTGGCTAACGAGTGGCAATGTCGCGCAAAAACGAGAAAATTTGCGCACAATGTTGCAGATGTGCGACATTGCAACACTGAACTGGTGCCTTAACGTGTGTAAGGCATCAGGTTTCAACGACCTGCAATTTATAGAAAATGTAATTAACGTGAAACGAAATGAGCAAAAAACATGCAAACCTGCAGAAATCGAAGGTGAAAAAGCATTAAGGAATAAGCCAAAAACGTGCACACCTGCAGAAATCGAAGGTAAAAAGCATTAACTTAAACTTATTTTAATTCATTCAATTATGAAATTAATTTTTGTTAATCTTCTAATTAATTGATAAACTTTAATTAATTAGTTAATTAATAAACTTAATTAATAAACTACTGAAATTGTTAATAAAATGCTTTATATTTCAGGAAAATGGCTCGACGCAATAGCTTTCCGAAAAAGGAAAATGGATGAAAAACTGCAGCAAAAGACGGAGCTGCAAAAACGGATGCAGTTGGAGCAGGAGGAGCGGAAACAACAAAAAATAGAGCAACAAAAGCTTGAACGAAAACAAAAGAAAGAACAGACAAAACTCTACAAAGAGTTACAAAAACAACAATTGAAGATTGAGAAAGAAGATCAGAAAAAAGAAAAACGTATGAAAAGGAAAACTAACACAACAATTGCTACAAACGATTCAGTTGATGAGCCTACGCCTAGCTGTAGTTATCATTATGTACCAGGTATATTTATACGTTTATAAATGCTTTTGATTAGTAACATTTTATATTCATTGAATAATAATGTATTTGTATTTTTCAGCAACACCACAACCAACAAAACCTTCAATAATTTCCAATGAACTCATTAAGCTAAATGATCGGATGACACTGGAATCTTTAACGAAAGATTTATTCGCCAATATATAGAAGACTCGACAAACATCAACTTGACTTCACGAGCAGCAGCAGCATCCGAAGGTAAAAATATTTTATATATTTTTACATTATTGGAAATGTTCGATTCGACTGAAAAATATAATCTTTTTACAACTTTTTGGTCAAAGCATACGAAATGCCCAACTTTAAAGCTTATTGATTTGTAACATAATTTTTTGTCGTTATTTCAGAAGACTGTTTACAGCAATCTGCAGCAGAACACCAAAGCAACAACAGCAGCAACAACATCCAATAAATGTTAAAGATAACATCGAATTTTCTTCACAATTAATCTTCGAACCATTTGATTTTGACTGTGCGTATTTTTAGTTTATCAAGAAATATGTAAAACTTCATAATTTAATCAATAAAATATATATATAATGGATATATTTCACAGTGGATTTAATTTTCGTTAACCTATCGAACCTAACAAACCAATCTCAACCAAATTCAACGATCAGCATCACAATGAGGCAATAAACGACATCTGAGAGATCTAGCAGCAAGACACAGAAAAAAGTATATTTAGGGAAGTGCAAGAAGTTAATTGCTTTTATGGAAAAAGCATTTAATATTATTGAATTGTATTTAATATTAATAATATTGAATTGAATTTAATATTATTGAATTGAATTGCATTTAAAATTGTTTGATATGGAATGCTAGTTGACAAACACTTAAATAAAATATTAATAAGGATAACTTAACAGTAGGAGAAACGTTTTGTCTTTAGGAGTTACAAGATTTTCATGCCTTTTCAAGCCTGCTGCGTTCAGCATCTGTAACACTGAAATGGTACAATTTGAAAGTGAAAGGAATTTAGCATGATTTTCAAGGGGACAGCACTTTTCCGAGAGACGACATCTCGTATCGTTAACATTGCCTTGCCTTGAAAAGTCGGCCCGAGAGCGACGAAAATGTTACCGCCGATTCGTGATACAAAATTTATCTGGAATCGGCTTTGTTCCTCTACTCATATAAAATCAAATAAAAAAATTAAAATGATAATTAAAACCAGATCATTTTTATAAGTGCCTGCACAGAAGAATTCAAAGTAACAATATTGAATAAAAAATATCCTTACAAACTGCGCATTAAACGGCCCCACTTTGTAATTCACTTTCGTCACCGAGCTTTTTTGTCTCTATTAAAAGATTAGGTCCTGAAAGCTTGCAGAACACCCACGTCTACATCAGACAATGTCAACACCGCTGACGTCCCTTATTTAATGAATAATAAAGTCTACGAGGACTTATCACCCAATCTTAGCTGTTACCCAAATAAGAAAGGGTTAACACTTTTCATCTCCGCGCTTTATCTCGAAAAGCAGCAGCAGCGCTGAATGGATCTCCGTGACAATCCTTCATTTCCGCGCCAGTTTTGTACCGTACATACGGTGCTTAACATCCTTACTTTAAATTGGGTTACCCTCGTCTTTTTACGAGCTTTTAGCGAAACGGCCACGAAACCCTTAAATTCCAAAAGACACTCACAACGAAATACCTCACTCGCGTAACTGCCAAGCTTATCGTAGTTCGCTGCAAATTTTGCACAAACACACAATCGTCCTTCGACATACTGCAACGAAATATCCAACATTTCCATCCAAAAACTGAAACTCCGAAATAAGCGATTCCCACGCGACGACGTTTGAAACGGGAACAAAAGTCGCAACAAGCGTGTCTCAAACCAGCAAAATTGCGACGCAAAAATGCAGTTGCAAAAGAAAGCTCCGTCAAAGAGTTTTCGGCGCAAGAGGTCGCAAGTTGGAAAGAAGAAAAGCATTCGTTTCAAGCTTAACCGTCGGAGTTTCTGGTTTTGAAATAAATTCCTTGGAAGAAACCCTTTTGACTGGCGATGGCTGGTCGCCGCGTGTCTTCATTACTTTAATGGAGTGACAGCACTCGGCAACAGAGCGGACGGAAAATGGAAAGGAGGAGAATAAGGCCCAGAGCCGCGCGGACGAGGATCGCGTTAAAGCACCTAGACACACGCCGCGCTAAAGAGAAAATGCCGGCTGGGGTGGTTGCCATCCGGCCATACTAATCGAGAGTCATTTCCTTGTCTTTGGATGTCAAAGACCGCCGAGAAAGACGCCAGGAAGAAAGAAGTAATACCGTCTCGAGATCAGCGCTTCTTTCGACGTTACGAAGGGTGTCGAAAGCTTTAAAGGCAATGTATCTGCCGAGGACGATTGCGAGCAGAGTGAATGGGACGCGAGACAAAGACACGGACGATTTTGGCAACAGTGCGCTTTTTGAAGTTTTGGGTTGCGCTTTGTACTTTCGTTAGCGAGATATGTATATTAGAGGACGAGCATCAAATCAAGAGCTGGAAATCCGCGAGAGAGTCGAAAGATGGAAGAATATGAAGCTTTAAAGAAACTTCTTGCAAGGATTGGGAAGGTTTTTAACGGCATTGTTTTCGTTTTTGCAATACAAATAAATGATTGAGACAAATGAAGCTTTTTCACTCATATGAACTGTTGTTCAACGATCCGTGATATTCTCGGATATTTGTTTCGGTACTGGATACGAAAATGCTATTGTTCCAAAACTTTTAATGAACGTATCTCTGCCGTTCGGTAACAGAATTTCGGAAACAATGATATTTCTGCGAAATGACCGTATCATGCGAAAAATTGGACGTAAATTATTAACAATCAGCGATAAAAAAAATTCCTCCCTCGCTCTCAAAAACACTTTGCATGGAATTTACACTTTGTTCGCCGAGAGCGGGGATAAAAAAGCGCTCCCTTCTCTATTATCATAGACGCCTCGATATTTCCAGCGAAAATTCCTTCCGAACGGCGCATCGAAAAATCGCGTCGAATCGAGGCATAAAATATCGATAAAATAATAAAGGCAACGCGTCATATATTTGATAAGCCAGTGAAATGGAGAATCGCAGGAATTGAGCAGTGGAGTGGTCGGGACGAAAGGGGGGATTGCGAGTGCGTATAGGGGATTCCCTGTCAGTGACATATTGTGGGCATCGCACTTATGTCAAAAAGTGAAGCCCTCCCCCGCCTGAAGTGGCAGTGACTGGCGAGATCCTTCGCGAAAATCGCCTCCATTCGGATTCAAATGAGTCCTCGTTCACGCAATGCCACGCGTCATATACCCCTCGGGCCATCCCGCGTTTTCGCGTTATTTGCCAGTTCCCCATGACACTTCTGCGCTTCGATCGATTCACAGATCCGCGTCGGATTGCTTGCAATTTGCATGCCGAGTGTCCAAAATGACGTGCGTTCCATTTCGCGCCTCTCGATCGTCCTGAATTATTTATATTGCGATGCTCGATTCTTTTTCAGAAGCGAAATCCTGCACTTTGCATTATAAACATTGTTGTGTTCGACAGGAAAAAAGGGATGACTCGTTTTTGTCGAGGCACAATCGGCCGGTTCCAAACACTCCTGGAATAAATGGTTTTCGAATCGTATGGCGAGAGCAAAAAGCGGTCGGTTTTCAGCAGATAGATGTAATTAGATTATGGTATGAACAAGTGGCGAAAGAACACGTGCGATTATGGCGTCATTTGTATTCGCCTCTTACTTGGTATAAGCTAATACGATTCACGCGAAGACCCCCCAGCGACAACATCGTGACAAAAACCGGGTGACAAAACATAGTAGGAATAATTGATGCGATGCTCCCGATCTTATTTTCACTTGATCGTATCTTCACTTTTCAATCCGCGTGTTCCACCCTAAGCCTCTTTTTCGTGCTTGAATGATAACCGCACTAGTTTTTGTACCGCTTATTCATAACCACTCGGGGAATATTGGGGTCCTGAAATTTGTATTTCAGACCCCATTCTTCCTGCAATTTATGGTATAATCGTTTCTCGACATTTTGATAAAACAATGTTCATAAACAATACAAACACTGAGATAACGAAATTAATTAAGATAGGATAAATTTGCGAAATTATTGACGTGGTTAATGAAAACTCCATTAATAAACTTGTAGATTTTTTCTTTTTTTCTTTTGAAGGTATTTTTTAAATATTTGTTCTTCTATATGTATCCAATCATTTCTGATGGAATTTTTTTAACTGCAAGGACATGTTTAATTCCCCCGTTTACCAAGAGTTAACTCCCACTTTCCTTTATTTTCATCTTCATTTAAAGAAATATCCTTCCGACTCTAATTTCAAAATTCAAATACCGACATCCTCTTAAATACTTCTCCATTACACCACCATCTGTTTCTCTCGTCCGAGACCTCTGTAACCAAACTTCAAACGGTCTCCTCCGGAATCTTTGTAACGCGTTTCCAGTCGGCAAACTTGCCGTAAAATCGAATTCGCAGACGCAGGATTGGATTGCCGGCGCATCTTTTTCTTCGCTCAAAGCGGCGCGATCCGGCTTAGGTTCCCCGGTTACTTTCCGATGCGCCGACCTTGTAAGCCAACTAAATTATTCAGTTAATTTCCGGTAAACTGAAATTTCAGCCGGGCTCTCGTCGTCGGTTAACGTGGCAGCCCCGAGATCAGTCCTAAGTACGTGCTTAGTGCTCGGAGCGCCACCGGAGGCGCCTTAATCACGTAATTGCTCGCGAAATCCCTTATCTGTTGGGGGCCGCGGAATTTGCGCCTGCAACGTCAATCCGGGCACGTCTCGGTGCCGAACGAATCCGGCATTGTATGCAAAGCTGCAGCACTTATTTGTCTTGGCTGGCTGGTCTCTGTTTCGCGCGGAGAAGACGCGCAAAGCACACAAACAGCTGAGGGCTCTTTATCTTTAGAAACGATTTATGGCCGAGGTTACTCATTTCAATGGGCACGATAACTAAGCCGTGTAATGGCGCAGCCGCGACTGCGCCGCGCGTTACTTTGAATAAGTTTACACGTTTGCGCGGCCTCTTTGCTTAGGACGATTATTTGTTTCAATTGACTTTTCGCCCGCGCCGCCAGCGCCGGCATATTTCACGCTGATCCGCCGTCGGAACTTTCGGTTAAACAGAGGAAACAAATAACGTGCGTTTGATACGAGTAATTTACGATGCCGCGCGGCAGCGGGATCGGCCGAGGGCGCGATGGAGAGCTCAACGGTGCAATGCTAGATTGGCTCGGGTCTTTACGGAATACGCGTTTTGGAAGAGGGTTTCCAGTTACATCTGGTTAACGCAAATTCAACACCTGGAGCAGGTTTTAGGAGAGATAAGAGAAGGAGGAGAATTTAGGAAGGTAGAGAAAGGGAGGACAGTAAAAAGTTAGGACTAATTGGGATTAGGTATATGAAGAAGAGTTCTGATTTGTTCTTGAGTTAGATGTCCAGGTTGACTGAAAGAAAAATCTCGTTGAGGAAAGGAAAAATGTGACCAGGAATCCAAGAACCACGGATAGTGGTTGTCTGAGCTACTTATTTCTCCTGCAAAGCATTTCGTGAAAGACTGTCTTTGAGAAGGAGAAGGATATTATTTTTGAGAAAAGAATACTTCTATCAATGCAAATTGAAGAACATCTCATAACAGTAAAACAATCAAGTTAAAACTTATTCCGACAGCCAGACCACTTCCAGACCTTTTTTCTCCCTATTAAAACAAGGTCCTCTTTCACAATCACTTGTTTACTCTTTATTTGTTGTACTGTTTGTCAAAAAACCTCGTTGTTGCTAACATAATTTACAATCCACAGTCTTACTCACGATTGTCTCGACGATTTACAGTCTGATTTAATTTGTTACAATCCTCATTCTACACATATCAATCCCATCCTCCCAACAACATCGCCGAAGGAGTCATCGCTTCCCAGAACTCCTATGTGACTGATCCCCGCCACAACACCTGCACATTTTTCCGACACAATTAGTTACATAAACCATCCCATTACACTGCCCCTGTCTCCTAATACAAAATTCCTCGAATCGCCCGGCGCACAGCTTACGCCATTCCGGCATTCCTCCGATCTCCTCTGGACTCCAGAACCCCGGTCCCGATGCGCCGCAGAAAAAGCCACGAACAATTAAATCAATCGCCCGGCGACAGGTAATAAGTCACACGCGTCGCGCCAGTCGCTTCACTGAAAAAAAAGTCCCGTGATATTCAGACATCCTATAAAAGTTCGAGGCTAAGACTTAGTGAAATCACATGTCAAAAGCTGTATGGTATCAACAAACCTGCCTCTAAGAACAACTGTCTTGAGCCAAGAAAAACTGTCTTGAGTCAAGAAAAACTATCCTGAGCCAAGACAGATTTACTTGGCTCAAGTGAAACTTTCTTCTGTCAAGACAGTTGTTCTTAAATTGTAGTCTTGTGAATTTGCAAGGACAAGTTTGCACCCATCACAAGTCAGCAAGATTTTTTCTGATATGCAGACTGTGGGTATATAACATGAAAGGTGTGGGTATATAACATGAAAGTCCTGCATTATGACGTGATAGGCTGATTCAAGCCCCAAACCAAGTCATAGGATTCAAAAAGATTGTTTGTTCAACCTGCTCAAAAAATGAAATTTTTCGTGCCTGTTTAACCGGGCGCAAAGCGGTTCTTTTCCACTCTTGGGCGCAAAAATGGTTCTAGGGCGCAAAATAAAAGGGTGGATAAGAACCACTTAGCGCCCGATAGGCACAAAAAAGTTATTTTTTGTGCAGATTGGACAAAAAATATCGTTCGCACCTCCGACGAAAAAGCGTACTTTGCGCCCATGGTACGACATATGCTATTTTTTCCGCGTTCTCGGCGGCACGCGGCTCCGCATTAATAAAATAATGCCCGTCTTATCCCGAACGGCCATCCCTCGAACTGTTAATCGCAATTCGCCCGCTCATTTTTCAGTCGACAATGGCGCCCGCCCAATTATGAATTCCCATTCAAGTCATAAATCCTTTTCTCGGCCGATTCAACAGGCAATTTGAATCGCGCTAATCATCGTCTCGTCTTCCTCGTCTATTATTCATCCGTCGCGGGGCGGATTACGCGCGGCAAAGATTTCGAGGGTGTCTTTACTTTTAAGGGCGCGCGCCGGCTTTTAGCGCGCAAATTGAATTTCGCGCGATACCGCGAGAGCAGCCCTCGGCTGCTCCTTTAGCGCGCGCGAGACGTCTCCCTAATTATCCTACTTACGCGGCAAATGAAACGGGGGGACATTAGTGCGCGCCCGGTTTTAATCGCGTGATTAGCGGTGTGTCGCCGCGGAAATTCTCGCCAGTTCATTAAACACTTATCCCGCGACACACACGCGGCTTTGGCGCAACAAACACGCCGCGCGATTTAATTAAAATTTTACGCCGATATCGCGGGTAATGGCTAATGGGCGTTTGCACTTAACATATCAGCCGCTCGGAGATTCGTCGATCAATTTCGAGATAAAGAAGCCACTTGCCGGAACGCGCTGCATTAGGCCCGGGTTATTAAATACAATAATTTAAATTTAAAACAGCGCTGGGCATGATGTCTGCGACGCATGCAACCCTTTGATGGTATCGCTCGGTGATTACCCGAAATCAACGGCGGTATCACTTCCACTTCAACGAACGCTATGACATTTTCGGAATGACACCTCGCGCACCGGCGCGACAGTTGGCGTCAAACGCTCTCATGCGTGTCTCCAGTGATTATCGGGCGCGGAAGATAAAAGGCATTAAAAATCGGGGGAACCCGACACCCGGGGTGTAAGACACAATGAAAGGGGGTGAAAACCAACAGAAGTTTGATTTGCGGAGTTTGCTTAAATGTATCAATTAAGTTCCGAGGCGAACCCTTTAGGGCCGCTTGCTTTTCGGGGAGACAACTCGTGTCATTGGAAAAGTTGTGGGGGATCATTTTAGTGGTTTCCTGGCTGTGTAACGAAGTTTTCCGTGCAAAATTGTTTGGCATTCGTCAACTTGTTGTATTGTTGGACTTGCTGAAAATATCCCTTGTTTAAATAGAAAATACGATAACGTCTGAAAATGTTTGAAAGTATATAATGTTCGTAGCTGGGAATCGAACCAACGAACTATATCGCAAAAGTCTGAAAGTATAACCTTTTTTTTCGGTCAAAGTTTTATATTTAAAAGAATTTTTCAGAAGTTCTACTTCAAATTTTTTTTAAATTTGTGTCTTGTGATAAGAAGTTTTGAACGAGTCTTGTAAGAGTAAGAGTGTAAGAATAACTTTGGCCGAATGAAATTTTCAGACTTTGCATTTTTGCAAGAGATTTATTTACATTTGGTTTTTATCATACAGTTTTTTTGAGTTGCAAAATTGCATCGACCCTTACAATACAACAATAGTACCGAAATTTTGTACCGTCAAATTGTCAGCCGTTGAAATCTCGAAAAATAAATTCCCGGCTGAATCACACATCGCCTATGAATCACGGAATTATTGAAACATTCCCCGCCATTTGCATTCGTCCGTTCGTATGCGTCCTACGAATCGCCGTTTCCAAAAATCCCGTACGCGCGATCACATTTTATTTATTTCGTCGCAATTTCTTTTTATACTTCCGAAAGGCGACGCTCGTAAAAAAGGGAAAATTGATAATCTATTCATAAATAATGCCATTACTTTTTCATATGCAACATTGTTTCCTAATGCCCCGCGAAGCCCATAAAGAAAATGCGCCGCTCGATATTCAATTCGACGGCCACCCCTGTCTCCTCGACTGACCCCGGCGCAAACTCGTAAAATATAACCGAATCAAATCGGAAGAAACGTTACATTAAGTCCCGCTGGACGCTACGAATTCGAGGTTAAGTTCTTCCGGACTTCGACGAGACGCTCAAAAATTCCTCCACCCTGCCGAAAGTAACGAGCCCATAAAAATTCACGGTCAAGAACCTCGTCGATCTTGCACCCTCATTAAAAGCGAATCTTCCCTCATTCGTGAAATACATCTTTCCGAGACCATTGACCCAAATCGAATTTTCGACGAATAAATTACTAATTTCCTAATTTACTTCCCGGATGTCACAAAATACTTAATATTAAAGAAAAACTTCAATTATCCCTAAATTAAAATTTAAACTCCCTTCTAAATCAACTTTGCAGCACAGTTTAATGAATATTTCGATTGAAAATAAAGTCGAAAAAAAATTCTTCAATCGTTTTACACGTTTACAAAACCTTTATTCAACATTAAACGTTTAATAAACCTTTAAAAAACCTTTCAAGGTTTCATTGTTTCATCAATCTCATTAACGTTGACTGAACATTGACTCGGCATGTTTCGTAAGGAGTGAAAATTCGTCACTCAGACGCCCGAGCCATAAAGATGCCGAGATACGATTGTTTTTGCGCGCGACGTATCAAGCGGTCGCACTTGCGAGGCATATAAACTGCTATCGCGGAAGTCGGTAATCATTTCGCGTTCTCGCATTGGTCTGCCGATCTGTCCGTTTGATCTATTTTTATCCGCGCGTTATTCACGTTCCCCGCCGCCGATGTAAATTCGCTTGATATACATCGCCCGACGATAACAATGCAACGAGTCACCCAGTTCGAACGGCCCCGCGCTTTATTCCACGCAGATAGTACTTACGAAAACGCGCTCCTTTCGTTATCTCAAGTAAGTCGTTACTCGCGGCAACACGAGAGTTTCATCGCAAAACGACCGCGAAAAGCGAAGCTGCTTCGTGGCTTGAGTCGCTACATGTGTACTGCCTGTAAAGGAATCGGCGCGACCCGATCGTCCTGCGTTTTATAACGTAATCCCGAACTTTCCTCGAGCATCGACGTTTCGGGCTGCGAGTACTTGTCGATCCCATTTTAATCATTTCGCGACGGAATCGCCGCCCGGAGAACGAAACAATGTGAATTTAAATAAGGGTTTTCAATTTTCAGCCCGAGTCTCGGATCGATATGCCGAAGAGCGTTTTCTTTTGGGTAATAGGGTGTATGAACGAGTGTTTTGTTTTAAAGGCTTGTTCGGGATTTTAAAACACTTTTACGCGTTCAAAGTTACGGATACCGCTTAAAAAGTTAAATTAAAACCCTCGTTCTTCGGTGTTTCTTTAATATGTGTCCGGAGTTTATGGGTTTTGGGATACAAGTTTTATTTTAGAACGGAAGTGAGGAGGTCGTTCGGCCAGCGGGGAATGTTAAATGGAAATGGTAATCAGTAGTTGGAGTTGTTTTTCGGAAGATGATTCGGGAAGAGTAAGTTACAGTTTATCAAAATGCAAATTCGCCGAATCCTGTTTTTTTCTCGCTCTATATCCCCGCGTATGAACGCAGTTTATGAGCGCGTTTCAGATAAAATCTTATATGAGATCTGATACCCAGTCTACAAAAAAGTCTTTGCGGAAGATAGTTTTGGGAAAGAGACTCGATATGTTGCGGGAGAAAGTGGTTTGCATGGAAAATACTGCGAATGTGAAATGTCGACGACAGTCCTTTTTCTATTTTTTTCTATCTTATAAGATCTTATTTCGAAATCTCCAATAGTTTATTTCATTAATCTCATCCATTATCAACGACAGCAGTATGTTGTAAAAACTTCTAAATTTCTAAACTTATCGGAATTTAAACATTTTCATCATATTTTTTTGAATATGACAATGTTTCCATAAAAGTAAACTTGAAAAAAATACATTGATGAACCCCAAACAAAAACACTGCATGACCTACATAATATAGAAGTCTGGTTTATGAACACTGATACATTAGAATAATACAAACATTCGAGTGATTACATATTTGTCATGTTTTATTCCAAATGAAATTGAAAAATTTCATTTGGAATAAAACAGAATTAATATCTCACAGAATCCCATACAGCGTAGTATTCCATATGGGATACTATGAAATTTCATATGGATTTGGAATCCCTTATTCACATAGACTCCCAAATCCATATGGAATAACATGGTATCCTAAATGTTACCCCATAGAATTTCTTATTTAAACCCCCCATTTAAATAAGAAAAAAATTAATTCAAGTTTTAAATAGATGGCTGAGGAACACAAATTCTTTGCTTGTCCTCTACCATATTCATTCACCATGAATCTTCTTCCAGTTCCCCATTATGTTACCAATGCCCCAACATGCTCCCCACCAAACACGCAATTACCTCTCCACACGAAAATTTAAAATCGAACAAACCCTCAACCCTTAAACCCGAATAAATCAGCCCTCCGCTAATCCTTCCGTCGCAAGAAAGCCTCGTATCTCACATCTCCACCCCCCCCCCCCACCGAATACCTTTTCCCCGTAATGGAGTCGAGCGAGCATAAATTCGGCGGAATCAAAGCGCCGCGTAATAACATGCCCGCAATAGAAACAAACCCCGGTTCCCCTTCGCCCGGCGAAAGCCGCGGAAAAATGAAAAGCGCCCTCGAGCCGCAATAACGCGCAGACACACGTGAGCATAAATCGCGGCGCGTGTGCAATGAAAGGTAACCGAATTGTCCGTCTGGCGAAGTAAGGAAATAAGCGAGCGAGGAAATGACGGAGCCGCGGGCCCCGAAATCCACGCAGCCCATAAATATGTAATACGCGACGTATCGCGTCCTTTCCACCCCGAGCGAGCTACCCCTTGCGTGTTTTCCCCGGGGGAAGGGGGGGGGGGTAAAGGTATTAAATCATTTGTCCCGAATCGCGAAAGTACAATGCGCCGACGCTCCGAGTCGAACCATAAGTCACCGCGATATTGCCGAAAATAGTTTAAAGTGGCACTCAGGCGGCGCGCGTGTCTTCAGGAGTGCGCGAATATATTTTATCGGCGCCCTTGGCGCGCGACAAAGCCAGCGTAATCGTTAAAATGGAATTACGTCGGCGACGAGATGCGACGGATAATGCGACGTGTTATGAGTCGACGAATAAGGACGTCTTCGGGGGTAATGCAATTTTGCAGGGAAATGAGGGACGGCTCGAGGATCATTCGTTCGAATGTGCGGTGATCTCGAGGTGGCTATTGGCTTCGACGAGTTACGCCGGAGGAAATTGAAATATGCCGGAGGGACGGGGAACGGTGACGCGGAATTAGAGCTCTTAATGGGGTATCGCTTTTTGTGAATTTATCGCATAAATGCGGTAAATTGACCGGAGGGGTGGCCGGATCGGGAAAATGGACGGTTCCGGGGGAAGTGCGATGATGGTGATTGTGGTGATTTCAGGTTAATGACGATGTAGGAATGGGTCTTTTAAGAAACGGGGGAAATGAAGATGGCTGTTCGAGAGGGAGTTTTTGAGGAGTCTGCTGGGGAAGTAATGCACCTTGCGTTGAAGAATGGGTGGGAAGGTATTTTGAGTGGATCCGAATTGTGTAATCGTCGGCCAGTTTTGCGGTAGTCATTTGTAGTAGGGAATGGCATTGAATTATCATTATTTTGATTGCGTAAATTACGCAAAATGTAAAGTCAATCTGGGTAAATTATTTATGAAAGAGGATGTGAAATATATAAAAAGGATGTGGGAAAGCAATCCTGATCAGGTATTCAGTTTTTTGACGGTGCGGTAGTTTATTTTTTGCTGTAGAAAGAAGCACCGATATCTTTGAAATAGCCGTGCGCAAATGGGAAATAGCATTTTTGTATAGTTTTCAGTATCACTGTTTATTCAATCTGCCATCCATCCTTCGTAGTGTCAGAAATTAAGTCGAAAATGAAATTTAATAAATCAAATTTAATGAATCAAACTTATAGTCGATAGAGCAAATTGTCTATAAGTTATTATATGTTTTTTGGGCTGCCAAATATAAGTCTGAATTAAAATCTGCCAAATTTAAAACGGCGGATTCAATAGTAAAATTGCCAATAGTGAAATAATTGTATTGCTAGAGAATTTTTTCATAATTTCGCAGCATTTAAATTTTTCTATAATTTCCAGATATTAATTACGAAAAAAATTACGAAACATTACAGAACGAATTCAAGCATCTTTTCCTGCCACAGTACCGGGATTCATTGAATTCTTCAGTGCAACACCAAAGTGAATACTCTAACAGAACGAAGGCTCTTTCAAAGATAATTAAGAAAAACTACGCGTACGACTAAACTACCCATGCTGCCAAGTCAATTTTGGCCATCGCTGGAAATAGAAGGATAGATGTTCCTCAAGATAGTCAAACTGCAGCCAAAGACGCTGAAAATTTACAATCCAATTAGCTGCCGAATGAAATGGTCTGCATCGGATTGGCTTTGGTGAAGAAACTTGCGTCTTCACCAAAGCCAACAACAGCGCAACCCCCGCGATCCGTCAGATTTCCCAAAAACAAGTGGAAACTCTATTATTAACCGTTCCTTCCCCTCGCTATGTTAAACAATTCTTCCGCCTTGGCGGATCATCGTTCTGCCTCGCGCAGACAGGAAGCGGAACATATTTCTCCCGAGTTATAGAAAAGCAGTCGGTTAACCGCGATACCGAAAGCATTTCTTGACGTAACCTAAAATAATGCCCGACAAAATCGAACAAAAGCATGAAATATGTGCCGAACCGCCGTTATAAGTCTTCTCCATTCAGTAACTTATGATACGCTCGCCCTCTCCGTCTGCCGGTTCTCGCTCCATCTCCGTATATACGAAAAGCGACACACTCCTATGGAACAATTTGGCGATCGTTTCTCAAACCGCTTCTATTACTTGTCAGGCGTCTTCGCGCAAAAAGTTCGGGTCATGCGGCACATAAATAAAATCATAATTCTGGATCGTGCCACGCGCTTTGTTGCAACCGTTCGTTTTTTTGCACGAACACTCTGGCCGAATTCTATTTCAGCCGAAGAAAAGCCGACACTTTTGTTCGCCCCGAAGGAACATAAAAGGAACATAATGGAATAAAATGTTTACCGCTCGAAGAATCCACTGTGTAAAAATGTTTAATTCGAGATTCAAAAGAATTGGATTGTACAATCTCAATTAACAAAGAGACAATACAGATTTGAGAATCGTAGATTGGAAACTAATAATATATCGAAATGTCTAATAATGTATTTGTATATCTATAGATATGCATTACATACAGATACTTTTAACCTGTTCTAATCTGGGTGTTCCCCAAAAATTTGATCTCTAAAGGAACGTCTGAAATGTAACCTCTAATATAAAGTATCTATTCAGCTTTTTGAATTCGCTTAGAAAACAATTGAATGTGAATATAATCTAGGAATCAGATTATATCTCGAAATGTCTATCCCATTTCCAGAATTAAATGTAATAGAAAACATGCAACTGGATTCCATAAATTTCATCAACATCTATCTTGAAATAGAAGTCAAATGTACATAAGCAATTTAAAAAATGTATAAAGAAACCCAATTTTTATAACTCTTTTCACTGCACTGTAAAAAAAGGTATACAGATTTTACACAATTTGAGTTTGCACTATGCACTCTATGAGTAAAATTGTGTAAAGTCTGAAGACCTTTTTTTACAGTATGTTATAACACTTGCGAACCCGCCATGGATAGCGAAAAAGGTCTCTAATTAATGCGTCGAATTAATTGAATGTCGCTCGGGTCGATTTTATCGTTTATAATTAAACAATAAAACGCGCATGGGAATAACGGTGTGGCAAATCGCATCGCAATATTCCCTTTTGTGCAAGAATCCGGCGATTAGATCATGAGAATCTCGAGAATGCCATCTCCCGGCATTGATTTAATGTCGGATACTGGAAGACCAATTACCGACATCGAAAAGGCAAGGCGAGCGTGCCTCGCGTTACGCCGGCATCGGTGCGCAACGTATGCACCGGCGCAGCAATTAAAAGCCAACCAAGTACCTCGGCTCCGTGCTTTATAAATAAGACCGCGCATGCTGGATATGCGTACACGCGGGGGCAAAAATGCCCGGCTTACAATCCCGTTCGAATGACCAACCGCTATGGCACGACATTCCTGGTGACCCGGAGTTCACAAGTAATTTGCATCGCCCGAACAACCGGACTCAGCCGTCAACGCGTAAATCATTTCCAGCATGTCGAAAGGAGTGCCGTTCAGACAATAATTGTCCAAGAAGAACCATGGTGGCAAGTCACGAAGATGGCCAGAATCGAGAAGCTTGGAAGAATGACATTTTTTTTCTCTTGTAATGGGGTTGGCATGTAAAATTTAGAAGTGGATGGGGAAGAGTTTGTAAGTGGATGAAAATGTGTTTTTGGTGATAACCAGGGATAAACAAGTCTCTAATAGTTTTTTATAGGGACCATAACTAACCTCCCTGACTTTAAAAACTGTTTAATGTCTAGGAGGTTAGTTATGGGTTCCACATAACTAACCTCCATTAGTTACTAGGTTCCACACTAGTTTCCAGAGTCAAATTCCAATTTTGGTTTGGAACCATAAATGGAATTTGACTCTGGAAACTAGTGTGGAACCAAGCTTCGTTCAAGAATCTATCCATTGTTCCAGACAGGTTCCATGGTTGGAATTCCTAGATGGGTTCCATGAATGGATTTCCAATCATGAAATCTGTCTAGGAATTGTGGATGGATACTTGAACTATGATTCCACAATAGTTTCCATAGTCAACTTCCACTGTTCCAGACAGGTTCTATGGTTGAAAATCCTAGATGGGTTCCATGAATGGATTTCCAATCATGAAATCTGTCTAGAAATTGTGGATGGATACTTAAACCATGATTCCACAATAGTTTCCAGAGTCAACTTTCACTGTTCCAGACAGGTTCCATGGTTGAAAATCCTAGATGGATTCCATGAATGGATTTCCAATCATGAAATCTGTTTAGAATTTGTGGATGGATACTTGAACCATGATTCCACAATAGTTTCCAGAGTGAACTTCCATTTATGGATCCAAACCAGTATTTTCTAGGGCTTTCTCCTCAGTCTCTAACATGACATAACTTTTTACATCTTAGCAAATTGTCTCCCAACTCTTCGTTCATCGAACAGCTGCACTCGACCAGAATTTCCCATTACCCCAATTGTAATTCACCTTCAGATAGAATCAGATCGGTTAGGAATCTCTCTTCCCTCTACACCGCCATTCGATTTCGCGTATTTTTACCTCAACTATCGCAACTACCACTTCTTCCCGGACTTTCTTATTAGCAACAATTTAATCGCGCGACCAACTCGATAAACAAAGGTCGTCCCAAATTTATCTGCGCGCGGGAGCGTCGTCCAAGTCGAATAAATCGTGGCATAATCAAAGCGGCGATATTGCCTCCGCGCTTCATGTTCGGATTGACCGTTTTCCTCGCAGCGTATTCCCCGCGCAATTTATTATCTTTATCTGTTTCTCAACTGAGGTCTACGATGTCGGCAGTTCCAGCGGTCGTGTTTCTTGCCGAACCGGCTTGAATTGGAGCTCGAAATCGGCGCATAAGACGGTGCCCGTAAAGCCGTTTCCGTTTCTCATTTCCCGCGCTGGTCCTATGAAATTAATTGTTACGACCGTGTCTTAATTGATAACGAAAGGCATTAAAACCGCGCCAAGACGTAGGAGCGCGCTCCGCCGCCAATATAATATGGCCTGACTTGGCATTCCCGGACCCGCTGATGAAATGGGACATTCGAGGCGCTGCACGTACTGCGAATAAGATTTGATACTGTCTAGACCCGGGTCACGCGGAATATTAGGGAACGCCGGAAACAACGGGTTACTCCTACGATGAAAAAACGTCATTTTCATGCCGGCGAATGTAGGACAGGGCGAATTTATGGCTTGTCGGGCAAAGTCATTCGAGAAATGTTGATGAAAAGTCGAGGAAAGTGGTGGAACGGCGGGCGGGCGAATTTCAGAAATGGGGGATTTACTATTTGGAAGGGAGTTCATGAAAAAGTCGTTTGGAGGATGTGAAACTGGGAATTTGAATTGTGAAAAATTAGTTAGCAATACAGCATGTTTTATGAATAAACTAGTTTAAACATAGAATAGTTGAAAATAAATTAGAAATATTGTTAAATAATAATTAATTAATAAGAAAAATGAAACTCTCTTAAAAATTTGACATTCTCTGAAAAAATAAGAAACTCTCTGATATAGATGATACCTCAATTAAAAAACAATCATAGCTAGGATTTGAACCCCCGATCTATGACGTAGAAGCCTGGAACTATAACTACTCAACGTGTTATAGTTGGCTCATTTTTTAATCAGTGAAAAACAATGAAGTTTCATAGAATCCATGTATTTTCTGTCAACTTCTACCTTTTTCCCCCAACATCCAACGAGTGGATTTTCTCGTAACTGTGGTTTTCTTGCATCAACTCTGAACCAAACCCCAAACAAAATTCCACCTTTTCTCTCGCAGCATGAATCAATTCTTCCCCAGTCCTCTCTCAAATTCCCACCCCAACACTCAATCCTCCGCAATAAAAAACGCCGTGTTCTCGACCGAGTCTTAAAACATAAACCCCGCGCTTTCAACAATTTTTCTCTCTAAGCTCGATGAAGCCCTTGACACAAGTAAAACGCGACAGCGCAAATCCTCGGCATTACTCGACAAGGACCCATCCGTCACTCGAGCGGCAAATGCGTCCGCCGCCAACTCTTTTCCGCGGTTCATCGCGAGAGTGCAAAACTCCCGTGTTTGAGCGTGGCGCCGCGCTAAAAGTCGGCCGAATTATGCACCGCGCTCGTCCGGTGTAAAACCAGTTGATGGCCCGTTTTCTGGCCGACGAATATGACGCCATGACGCGGCGTCCGGTGCATTAACAAAATAACGTAATAAAATCTGAGTGGGCGGCTCTCGTAAAACGCGCCAGCGTGTCCGTCGCGGGGCTAACTACCGGCGCTCAGCACGCGAAAACCCGACGGATTGACCCCATGAAACGTCCGTGCGCGCGTACATAAATTCGCGTGTGTACGTGCGCGCATTAGTCCTCGGGACTGCTTATCTGCCCGGCACGAAACGCGCCCCGGTACGTATTCATTTCTGCCGGACATCACTCTTCCGTGTCTTCTCTGGCGTGGATGGCGGCTCGTGCGCTCTGATAAAAATTTCCTTCGAATGTACGCGCCACGGGGCCATTAAGGCGATGCGGACTAATTGCATTAGTTTGGCCAGTTGGCGTCACTTTATCAGCGAGATCGGGTTCAGGGGAATATTAGTGGGAGGGGGGGGGGTAGAACTGAAAAAGTTGTGGCAAAGAATGGAGTTGACGGATCTAATTTTGGGAGATGTTTGGGGTTTGAGGTAGTGTCGCTGAGTGACGTATTTTAGGTGGTGATCGGAAGTTAGTTTTAATTCTTGATGAAATTATGTCTGGGAAAGGCGTAGGGTATTTATATTAAAGTAGTTAAAATAATAAGAATTCGATGAAACTTTAAATTTGGTTTATTTCGAGGCTACTGAAATAAACCTAAAATTGCTGAAAAGTGATGTATAAATATAGTGATACTATCCATGTGTTTTAATGAAACTTTAACATCGAATATCTGGATTTCTGCGTAGTAGAATTGCTTGAAAATTTGGCAAATTAAATTATAATATTCTAAGAACCCAACTTTAAAGTTTTATTAAATTCTTATTTATTGTTTTCTCATTATTCATTAATAGTTAACAACTATTGAAATGTTGTTTATAACATTTGAAGCACATTTTCACAGAACTCAATGCGAACGAAAAAAATAAATATTTACTATATAAGGTGGCAATGTTTACGAAAATCATTAAAATTCCAAAAACTCCGCGAAAAACTCCGCGAAATTTACTTTATTATACCAAGAAACAATCAAACTAATACTATGATGAAATAATAAAACATGATTAAATTAATATGGCTGTATTTTCATTTGGCACCCTAAATATACGATCCTTCATGGAATAACCACCTTAAATCGCAACCGCCGCGACAATTTTTTTGAATAAAAAATTTTTTTTTAATTTTTTCGATTTTTTTGAATTTTTCTCGAATTTTTTCACATTTTTTACTGTTTTAAAATTTTGTTCGAATTATACAAAAATTTTTCGAATTTTTTAGATTTTTAAATATGTTTTTTATTTATATTTATTTTTTTTGTATTTTTGAACATTTATGATAATGAATGTTCGAACATTCGGTTATACAGACAATTATGAATATACATGAATATTCACGAATAATTCAATCGAATTAATATTCATGAATATTCATGAATGTTCGAATAATCCGATACCCCTAAAAATAAGTTATAAAAATGTTGTTATTGGTAACAAAATAACAGAAAAAATTGTTATTTTGTTATCGGTAACAAAATAACAGATATGAAATTATTATTTTGTTATCGATAACAATGTAACAAATATGAAATTGCTTGTTTGTTATCGTTAACAAAATAACAGAAATAATTTTGTTTTTTTCGAAATTTGTGTACGGTTTTCGTAAATATATGTTTTTTTATTGTTTGCACATTACTATGCCTACTGTAGAAAAATTGTTGTTATTTTGTAACATAACAGTAACAAAATAACAGATTTTCTGTTATTGAACAACTCTGAGCGCATGCCAATATAGCTATACACTCCACCAACTGTGGTTGGTGGAATGAATTCCATCACTGGTGGAAAAGCAGTTATGGTAGCAATTAGCATGGAATCCTTACCGTAACAGTAAGCATTTCTTGCTATCTCATTTTTAGGCCAAGCTCCTTTCGAGATGAATTTATGTATCAACTATTATTATAGTTCTCACCACTGAGTCTCACGGCTGAGTAGGCGTGGCTTTTTTTATTTACTCCGCAAAGATACCCTGACACCCAACGAGCAGGTTACGTAACAACTATCATAGATGGTGGAACGTTTCAACTGCAATAGCATGATATCATACTACAATAGCTCATATCATACTACATCATTTATAATGTCATGGCAAAGTATAAAATGAGCTGTGTCAGATTTTTTTCATGCTACTGCAGATATAGATTTTTTTTCTATGCAGTATCACAAAATTTGACGAACGAGTCAAAATCTAGCTAGTTGACGAAAAAAATTGTGACCGGTCACTCGTACAACTCTAGTGAATACTGACTCAACGAATGAGTCGCCAAACTTACCGTGTTGATAGCCAACATCTTTGATTTCATCGAAGCTGGCGAACTGCAGAGTCTTATATTTATCGATCGAAGGTCTGATATACTCGCAGTAATCCGAATTCTTCACTTCCTCGAGTTGACGTACACAACTGACATACGCTAATCTGGACTGAATATCGGGCAAATTGGGCACCTTGACTGGCGTCGCGAACGGGTTCCATCGTTTCCAGAGAAGCCACCAACCAGATAGAGAGTCACCATAGTTGGTTAGATCTGTGTCGTCCTGCGACCCAACGTCTATTGCCAAGATGTGATGGGCACCTTGTCTCAGCATTTCGTCAGCTTTCAAATAAGACGCTCATTAGATCCGTAATTACAGGCGACATTTAATATCAATCTCCTGTTTTTATACTTGAAAACGTTCGACATTCTTCTACAAAAAGCAAGTGAAACGCCTTGGTAGAAAAGTCACGAAAACTGCCTTAAACCAGCACAATTTTGCTATTTTACTAGTTGAAAAATACGATATGGAATAACACATATCGTGTTTGGCGTAATATTCCACATGGAATTCCATGGGATTCCATATATAATTTCATGATATTCCATATGAATATGGATTCAATATCCATATAGATACCATGCCAAAAACTCTATATAAAATATACATTATGCACAATTCACAAGACAAAGATAGACAGCGTTGTTTTTTATAATATTAGGATCGAATGTCCCGTCTTATAGACATATTTAAAGATATTTAAAGATAAAGCAATATAAATATTTTCAAGTACAGGTTGCTATTGATATTCCAAGTCACCTAAGTAAAGTGATGGAAAAACACGCTTGAGTCAATATCCAATGTAAATACCACTAATTCCACAGTTCAAATTCGACATGCAATGTAAAACGATAAGCCGTAACAAGTGTGAGATTTCGTCTCGTGTTAAACATCTCGCAGACCTGCGTAAATCAATGCTTATTCAAACGAGTACCAAAACCTACCGACAGTTGCTATTGGCTAGGACATATGAAGCACGCGTTGTTAGGATGAAAAGAAGAGACATAACATATTAGGATGCTAATCGATCAACAATGCAACTATCCGTTCAAAATTTGCCGTGTCGAAGATGTAAGCGCGCATACCTGGAACATTGTTAACATAACACCCATCGACTAAAAGATGCCCGTCGATTGGATCGCAAATCGGCGGGAAAATGCCGGCAAAAGTCATACTGGCTCGGACATACTTCCATAGAAGGCCTGGCTCGAAAAACTTGAAACGTTGTAAATCACGCCAACAGCATCTTTTATCAACGGGAGCGAGCTTTATTTGGTGTTAGTTAAAACCATTCAATTACCTCTGCTGCTGTTTTTGTATTTGTATTATCAGCCCAAATATTATATGGGTTTGTTACTTTATTATTGACGTTATGGAGTAAAATTATGGCTGCTGTTTTTGTTATTGATACTGCACCATATAAAATTTCACGGAGTTGAGTGCACGGAGTGAGGAGTTACATATTTCGGTATTAATTTTGAGATTCAAAACAACTCTCTCAATGGTGTCACGAATGATATAAACGGAGTCAATTAAAAAATATAACACCACTGAGAATGTTAAAACAATTTTTCCTCATTGGGAAAAATTGTTTTAACACATGTGCTACTTTACTTCCTAAACTATGGAGTAAAGAAGCACTTTACGTGCTACTTTACCCCGTAAGGAAAAATATCGTGTCCATAACGGAGTAAAGTTTTTACTTCCTTGGGCAAAGCACGCATCCCTCGCCCAAGGAAGTGAGGATTGAGAAAATGTGTCATCCGGCGGGATTAAAATATTTGCCAGTAAAAAATCAACATTCGAAAAAATATGTACGTCCTACTCAAACGTACCTTTCGCTGTGACGTCATCAAAACGGAAACTCTTTCACGGAGAAACACAGAAGCAACGACACTGCCAAGGTCATCGTTGAGTCTTTGTTTCTTTCATTATGTTTACATCGTTTGCGACCTTCGCACTGGTTCTTGCAGCAGTGCGAACTGCTGTACCAGCCTTCCTTTTCTCCCATGTAGTTGTGGAGTTGTTTTTCTTGGCTCATTCTGGTTTTCTTTAAGGCTTGAAACCGTAACCGTAACCGTAACTGATAACCGGTATAAACCGAAATAAACTCGACAACCGAATCCGTAACCGCAACCGTTATTGAACAATGAGTGATTAACCGATAACCTTTACCGAAATAAACTGTTATCGGTCATAACCGGTTATGTGTTTTCCTTAACTGTACAGGAAAATTTACACAATTTCTTGGTTATTTTTCACCTACTCCTTTTCTCAGTAAATCTAAAACTGCAATAAATTCTTTTTCACGTCAGTGTAGCGGCCAAAAGTGGAACTAATTAGGCTCTCGTGCCGAAACCTGTCGCTGTCG
>JABFPB010001442.1:0-25302 GCA_022817645.1 Ceratoteleas bidentatus | reverse complement strand
AGCGCCGAGCCGAGCCGAGCCGAACCACGCCGAGCCGCGCGCCGCTCAAGGCTAGGTCGCACGAACCGACGGCCGACTGAATTCCGACGCGAATCGACGTATGCAATAAAGATGCAATCCGCTCTGCCGATCCGATTGGCCGACAATGCCGCGGACAACGCGGGCGCACTGAGAAAAACCCGACACCCCCACCCACCCCCGCGACCCCGCGAAAATGCGAGGGTGGGGGTGTTGGGTTGCGGTTGACCGTTGAAAAGTTGCGATTGCAAACAGCTGTTGGCAGTGGAGCGCCATCTCGGGGGACTGTCCGGTGCAGGGCAAAATATTTAGAATTGCGGGGGTTTTGTATGTTGAGGAGATGAGGTGTAGAGGAAATGTTCGGTAATGTTTTGCGCTGACGGTGTAGGTAGGTGTATGTATATGTGGGAGATGCTAGTTAAAAAATTCCGTTAGGGCTGGAGGTACTTATGCGGTTTTTGTCGGTCTTTTGGTAGATTTTGTAGAGGATTTGGTGTAAGAGTTTTAGACCATATTGATTTTATTGGTACCCGATTGTAATTTTGGGTCAAAGTGAGTCCGAATTGTTTCTAGAAGGCTTTTTCGGAGTTTTCTATATGCCTCTAATGGTTCCTGATGAAGTTGTTTGACTAAGTATACAGACAATTTTAGGTGCGAGCTAACCTTTCTGAAGACAAAAATGATGTTTTACTTTATTATCGATCCCTTTTTCAAACCAAAATGCAGATATGTTCATTCGGGGTGAGAGACTGTTGTGCTTTTTACATTTATTTTACTTGGCCAGAGACACTAGCGTGTCTTCAAATATTTTGTGCTATAATGTCGGTGGGAATTTTGACTACATATCGTGAAATGGCACGGTATTGGAAAAAACCGCTGACTCGTTGCAGTACTGGCAGTCTCTGTCGATATTACTGCAAAACAATACTGATTTTATATTGGTAGCACAGTATGTGGGGTTAATAGAGAGTGAAAAATACTTCCCTGAAAAAAAGAAGAAATAGAAACATATCTGTGGTTTTGAGGAAAAACGAATTAAGTCACTTTTTTGGACAAATTTGTTTAATAGCGAAAAGTTGTATATTTGTATGTATATTTTCAATCGGTAACATTGAACAGTTGTTATCTGATGTACGTTTTGCTCAATTTCAACAAAATATAACTAGGCATGTGTCGTTTTTAGAGGAAAAACCAGTTAAGTGCCCACTCAAAAAGCATACGAAAACTTAAGTTCAGTTTGTGTAATTTCAACGTAATGTTTCACCTTAATTTTACATTAGAAATATTCTAGAATAGAAATAGAGAAGATTTATATAGGAATGGAAAAGTTTACTTAAAAACCTTTAAACTTAAAGATCTGAAAATCACAAAAAAAATGACTTACCTGGTTTTTCCCCAAAACCACAGATATTTCTATGATCTTTTCTATGGGTCCGGGGAAAATTAAAAGACATTAAAATTAAAATTTGTGTCGCTTTGGGTTAAAATATTGCGTTTTAGAGACAATGGTACCCTTTTTTAAATAGTCTATAAGAAAGATAAAGAAGAGATTTCACAGAGTAAATGGTTCTGCTTGAACAAAAGTAATAATAATAAATCAAAAGTAATTGGGAACAGTAAGTTAGCAATAATTTTGTGACAGAGAATTATTTTGGAATACATAGAAACCCTGAAGAGATTTAACGTATTTGAGATGAGGGCTTTTGAAGTACTGTTCTTGCAGGCTGAAAACATGCCTGTTTGTTTTGTTTCCAAACGTTTTGTGCAGATAGTTTCGAGTATTTTATATGCCCCATGTTAAATGTTATGGCAATATTTAAAGCTTTTGACAATGTTTTGAAACTACAAGAAACGGTTGAAAACAAAATACTTGTTTTTAGAACCTTCAGAATACTGTTTCAAAATATAGATATAGATAAGGCGAATGAAAGTCTCTTGTTGGGGTGTTTTATTATAATAATTATTATTATAATAAATTACTGAGCTACATTGATTACTTTCATTTTTTAAAGTGAATTAGAAATCCAATTTTTTAAATCTAATCTATAAAAAGACTAATATAGTCTCGATTTAAGAAATCTAAAGTTTGAATATTATATATATATATAAATGACAGTATGTCATTTAAACCCAACAATGTTTCATTCTTAAGACAATTTTCCGTTCATTCCTCATTAAATTTCATCATTGTCGGAACTGTTATCAATTTTAAACTATTACCATTAGTAAATGAACTAACGTTGTCCTAACCGAATAACAGAAAAAAGTTCAACGTTATTAGTCTTTATAAGTTTTCC
The DNA here is from genome assembly GCA_022817645.1 of Ceratoteleas bidentatus. NCBI lineage: Eukaryota > Metazoa > Arthropoda > Insecta > Hymenoptera > Scelionidae > Ceratoteleas > Ceratoteleas bidentatus. The sequence goes on along the minus strand of JABFPB010001442.1, from coordinate 22,987 downwards.
CATAATATCCTTCTTATCGTAATCTGTAGTACTTTGTTAAGGTGATTAAAATATTGAGATTGTCTAAGTCTTAACTTAAAACTATTATTCTATTTTTACCAATGGAATAAGTGATAAATTGTATTCAATCCACTGTATTGAATAGTGGTGTTTATAAACGACTTTTATCTTCACTCACTTTTTATCCAGATTATTGTTTTGAAAGAACGTCGATTGTGAGGGATTTATTTTTGAAATGAAAGTTTATTAAAGTTAAACGAGATATGTTTTTCGGGGGAACTGAAGGGCTGTTACGGTTGCGAGGGATATTTTTTATTTCTATCGTGAAAAGAATTTTTTTTAATTGGAGTCGGAATTGTTTTGTTTTGGATGAATTTCGCAATGATTGTTTCCAGCGCAAACAATATTTTTCCGCAAAATCGAGCCGCGTTACGAATGAAATTGTTATTCGAAATGTTAAAATGTTCGGTCACCTCGATTAACCGATTTTGCCCCAGGGTGAAATTGCTTTCCACTACCGAACATTTTAATTTATATTTCCATAATCAGGTTACAATGAACTCCTTATGTTACTGTAATCACCGTCATATTTGACGAAACATTATAAACGGAATTAAAGCGGAATTAAAAATCCAATTACAACGCCCGAACAATTCTGACTCAAACTTAATTATAAAATCCCATGTTAACTCTCCCAAAAATGTCAAATTAAAAACTAGTCAGAAACACGGTCTCGAAAAAGCGTATAAATTGTGACAACCTCTCTCCCCAATTAAGTCGAATATGTCAAAATTAAACAAAACTTGCTTAAATATTGATTCAACAATCGATAAACTTAATTAGACTGTCAAATTGTCTTCATCGCGAGCCCCGATGACATTTTTACATTTTTACCAAGTCCTCTCCTTTTTATTTATAATCAGGATTGATTAAGTTAAGTTAAAAAGTAAAAAGTAAGTTTCTATGACTAGTAAAAAATATCTAGTCACAGTTATTGTAACAAAGTGATTATAATGTTAATGCCCCATACATATAATTTATAAAACATAATTACAAAAATATAATTATTCACTTACATTTCAAAAGTTGTGCACTTTTCATCGAAAAGTTACAAGTTATAATTTATGTATCTAAGTTACAGTTACAAGATATTAAAAACGGAATTTAGTTGCAGTTATTAGCTTATAACTTATAATTGTATTTACAGTTAGTCCCAAACCTATTTATATCTCGACAAAAACGAACGATGATTTTCACTCGGACATCGAAAAAATTCCATTTCATTTAAATAAACCTGTGGAAAACAAAAATAATAACACGTTCATTAACGCCTCCCGATAAGACGACATTTGACACGTCTTCGACGGTTTATCTAAGCTCGTACCTAGCGACGTTTTTCTATATAAAAATCCCCGATTGAATACGGCCTGATACGATTAGATATCGGCGCATATCGCCGATATTCCATCGCAATCGGATTGCGCTCTAAGTCTATTTTAATTTGACGTAAAATAATGCAAGCGAAAGCGTTTTTCCATCGACGTCTGCCGCGTTTTCGAAAATTAATTGAATACGTCATAAACAATTTCCCACAACAACATATGCGTTCAGTTATTGTAAATAAAAAAATTAATACGCAAATAAACCATCGCAAACATTAAACAAATTTGATTTTAATTCGATCACACATACCTCGACTTCTTTTGTTAACGTTTAATTATGAAAATTCCATTAACTGTTACACTCGACTGCAACGCGAATTTCCCGATAACAGTGCGAATATTAATATTTTCAATAAATCGTATGACTTTCGGTTGGCCCGTGTTTCTCTTTCTGTATCTCGGTTACAGAATCAAGTATTTTTGCTGCGATTCAAACGAGCGTTTTTTGCACCGCGATTAGACATTCGGAGATTCGTCTTTGTAAATTTTAAGCCATTTAAATTTTTGTGTCGACAAAAGGCGAAATTTTAATTAAAGCGTTGTAATAATTAAATAACAGAGTGTGTGGAATGGTTGTAAATTTAATTGCACGTAAAATCACTCGAGTGGACGAAAATCGCGTGTAATTGTTTTTTCGCGAAAACCGAATTGTCAATGTTTATAACCGTCCGCTGATGGCTCATTTGCGCGCCGATTACAATCAAACGCGAGTTCGACGAACTTTGATCTTGCGACTCCAACCCTTAACCCGTCCAACCCTCCCTAATTATTTCAGGTTAAGCATTTCCAAGCCATTTCCAATTTCGCGAATTCGGTCCCGTACATTTTTCAAATCACATTTTTAACATTTTTATAAATGCAATTCAATTACACGAAAAATCGTGGGCTAAATAACATTAGGAGATAATTAATTAATTAGGAGGGAAACAATTCTAAAATAATTTAAATTTCAGTGGAAATTTGTCGGATAGATGTTTTCGGAGGGAAATATCATTTAGTTTGATTAGCCACAAAGCTATGTTTAAAATTACCATATCAGCTCATTTGTCAAAATTGCTATTTTTAGTCATTTTTCAAAATATGAAAACATTTTAACTTTTTAGTATCCATTCCAGACAGTTTAGAATTAAAAAAACTCTTTCATTTGAGTAGAAACTTGGCTGTTGTAAAGAGTATTCAATTTTTCAAAATACTCAAAACTCAAAAATTCGAGTTTTTCGAAATACAGCAAACATGGTCGTGTTTGTACTCAAATCGAAGGATTTTTCACTCCTAAACTTAATGATATAAACCAATTTCTCTCAAAATTAATAATTTTCATGTACTTAGTTAATAAAACGTTTTCCATTAATTGTTAATTGTCTGTGTCTTAATCCCTGCCTTTGAATATTAGTAACAAGGGACGATGAAAAAGGTGAAATATTGCATCACAAGTATCGTTCGGTGGCGCTCCGTCGAAGAAATCGATGTTCCGTCCGCGCGCTCTTACCCCCCTCCAAACCGCTCTTAATTCCCTTTTTTCCTCGCAAACGAGTCTTCGGCATTTAAAAACGTCAGTCCGGAAGCACCTGACAACATTTCCCGCCGAAAAGCGCAGTTTTACGGGCAAAACACGCCCAAGGTCATTTTGAGGTCATCGGCCTGTTTATCGAAATAGTGTCAAATTTTTATCATTTTCGCACTCAGATCCTTTCCCCGAGCATGTAACAGTTGTCGTTATCGAGCAAGTCTTTAATTAAATGAGGAATCGATAATTAACTTATAATGGTTTGCAATTAATTACTCGGCATATTAGTTTCGTTATTATAAAACTATCGAAAGACGATAATTGTCCGCTGACACATAATTTGCATAAAAACCAGGCACGCATTGCAGCCGGCAACAACAAAAGCAATCAATGCGTCATCACCGGCGTGTATCTTAATTTGTCTGGGTGTCGAGAACGGCGCATAGAAGTTTCGTGATAATGACCTATATATCGAATTAGGGCCATTCGGCGAAGCCTTATATACCTACATTTATATACCCCATGCTATACACACCGACGCGGAATTCCCACACTTTTTGCACGGACGATAAAGTCGAATACAAGGATCAGCTGTACTCAGCTGATCTGGGTATTCTATCAAAATGTGCCTTAAGTTATTGTAAATTTTACCATACAGTATGATAATAATCATTTTCCCACGTGATACAGTAAAATTTACTTGACGCTATATCAAAATTTACCATAACACATGGCAATTTTTCTTAAGTAACAATATTTTTTCAACATTTCTGTTTGATTTTAGCAATTTTAATAGAATATTTGTCTGCATTTGACAAATAATATCACGATTTTGAGAAGATTTTACGTCAAATGACACCGTTTTTTATTAGGCGCAGTTCGATCGACTTTTAATGACAAGTCGAGTTGCGACATTCGAAAAAATAACGAGGATCCCGAAAAATTCCCGGAAAGTCGCGAAATAGTTCAGCCGTTTTTTTAATTGAAAATAAACGGTTTTCTGATTACATGCGGGTGTTGCCGCGTTGGAAACAAATTTCGGGGGAAATAAAACGGACGGGTTTTTGTTTGGTGTTTACACGCGAACTATTTAAAATGTCATCGCAGCGTCATAAAAGTCGGGCGGATGCGATCCCAGGTATCCGGAAACTTTTTTCGCACCGCTTTCCCGGAAACATTCGCCGTGTGTTTGTGTTCGCGAACGCGCTAATTCGATGTAAACAACGCCTTTGCCCGCGACGCGCATCATAATAAACGACTTTGGCTAAAATCGGTGGTACTCCTTAATTAACATTTTACTGGGGACACCCCGGAAAATAAGAAACGAATAGGACTATTCTATTCTGTCACTAAGCCAGAGTTATTGGTTAGTTTAAAATGATTATTTTTTATTTAAAATTAACTGAACAATCCGAGTTAGTCTCAGTTTGTTCTACCGCAAGTACTGAATCCGTAATAACTTAAAAAAATTTCGTCGGGTGTGTACACGTTTTTTTGGGAAAATATTATAACTATAGACACAAAATATTTCTGCATTGAACAAATTGGTTATTGGCTATTGGCACTGCAGCTTTTTGTTCCATCGGTGAATTTATTTGCAATCGGTCTCGGTGATTGGGCCAATTATCTGATTTTTCGGTTTCAAACAAAACAGTGAAAGGGACTGACAAAAATAATAACAAGAGGGAAAAGTAATTTCGGGAAAAAAATTTGGAAACTAATTAAACAAACACAAACGTTCTTTATATCGATAGTTTTCGAAACTGAAAAACGTGATTATTTCAGCACTCCTTTGTTTGAAAGTCAATCAACATTTTCCATCACATGTCATTACCATATCCTAAATTACTACAGACCAAAATCAACAAGTAAGACAAATATTCCTAACTACCCAACTGAAGAACGATCTACTTATCTCTCTCACCACTTCCTCTTTCTTTCTCTTTCCTTCTCTCTGACTCCAACCTCATCTTACATCAACCCCTTTCCCAAATCTATAATTACGTAAACTTGATTTCATCCTCGAATTGAAAATGTTTAATCGTTATTTCCTAAAAAATCGATTTAAAAAATTCTGTTATAGAATCCATTAACTATCATGAAATATTTAAATACGCATTAGAATGTGGAGAGCACGACGAGAAGATTGTCAATGTTTATTACCTTTTAAATACACTCGAACCCCGCTTTATCTGCTCACATTATCTGCAGACTCACTTTTTCTGCCAATTTCAGTTCACTTTATCTGCCATGCTCTCTGCTTTATTTAGAGGTTATGTTCACCGGAAATTTAAAGAGAACCAATGAGCACATAGCGCGCCATTTTTGAATTCATTTCATACTGAAATGATTGGATGGAACAAATAACGTAGATGCGCCGGGAGTATGCGCAGTAACATGCAGATTAAGTGAGACTTCCGGTCCCATCTTGACAGATAAAGTGGGGTTCGAGTGTATTAGTGAGATGTACTGACATCCAAGGTGTTCAGATGGTTTGGAATAAAAGTTCGTTGACTGGTTTGAAAGAGAAGTATCGTAAAATTCTCGATTAAACTCTATTCATAATGATTGAGAGGTCTATCGATTAAACTCCAATTCTTCAAATATAATTATATAATTGTAATTGTGCTACGACTGATGCACAATTACAATTATACTTAAATTAACTCATGATACCTACTTGGTTCTAATTCATCTACTTGGTTCATTTTCGTCAGAACATCAGTTCGTCATAAAGTAGACAAGATGAGAATGATTACTGTTTAGATTGGCAATGAAAAGTCTACTGTTCAAAACTTTGCATATATTTTTTCCATTTACATCCATGAAGAGTAGATTTCTTCATTGATTTGAACAGTAGACAAAATTTCAAACTCAGCCAGCGTTAGAAACTTAAATGAAGTAACGGTGAAATTTGGATTCCTCCAAATTCAGGGAAATTTTACCGAATCCGTATTTAGAGTTTGAAATTTGTATTTTTTGAGATTTCAGAATTGAAAGTGAAGTCTTCAACAATCAAGACTCGATCGCGAGTCCCCACATTAATTATCATCTAAATTTGTCTTTTGAACACTTTATTATATATGCATATAACGTAAAAACAACAGTCACAAAATCCCCTTCGGTTTCTATGTTCTAATTTCCATAGACTCATAGATTCACATTTTCCGACTAGAAAAATAAAAAGAACTTTCCCTAGAAATCTAGTCTTTACCCTACAGTCACCATCTCAACCACCCACCCACTCCAACATCTTACCCCAACCGTCGTACCAAACACACAAGTCACCAAGAATCCCGCTCGTATCTAACATTTCTAATCCGCACTTAACTCAGTCATCTTCGCGGCCGAGTGGTTAAGACCCCGTCCCCCGATCCCCGAGGACCCGAGATCGAATCCCGATAGCAACATTTTTTCCACCTCCCCTCCTCTCCACCACTACCCCAACCCCAAAACTCTCACGACCCACCCAAATCTCCAAATCTCAAACCTCTCCCACATCCTCAACCCAACCTTTCCCTCATCCTAAAACCTTTCAACCCATCTCTTCAACTCAATCCCTCGCCTCGCATCGATCCGCCGGGGCCCCTCGCGCGCCGTCCCTGGTTCCCCTCCCCTGTCCGTCCCTGTCCTCGTTCCCGGTCGGGCGCGCGCGCGCGCGGGAAATCCCACGAATCCGGTAACAGGCGCGGCCGCCAGTGGTGGGGCTTAGCTGCGGGCGAACGCGCTGCCCCCAGTCGGTCAAGCGCCTGACTACTGCGCGCAGTGCCGCCGCTCTCTCGGGCCCGGCAGCGTCAGTCGCTCAGCACGCGTCGCGCGCTCACTATCCCCGCTTCCGGTGTCCCAGCCGACGTGCCGCCGCTCCCGGACCGGTTCGATGCCGAGGGCGCGCTAGAGCGCACGCGCGGCACCCACAAGTTACGGCGCAGCTGCCGCCCTCTAGCGGCGTCGCGACGCGCGCTGCTTCCTTGCGCCGATCTATCGCGGAGGGGCGCACAAAGACGGGCGTAGAGCGACGCGCGCGCAGCGCGCCCTGCCGGCGATCGCGGCCACTGTTCGCGCAGCCTGCGCTCGACAGCAATGGCTTCCGTGAAAGACACCGCGACTTTCTTCGCGGAGGGCACCCCGAATCAGTTCGACTATGTGCTCAAACTCTACCCGCAGGCGCTCCGGCTCAAGGCCGACCGCAAAACGAAGAAGCCCGAGGAATTGATCAAACTCGACAACTGGTGAGTCATCCACAATGAGAAGACGCGCGTCAGGCCGCGCGTCGACCCGTTAAGGGTACGAATGAAATGATAGGGAGCGAGAAGGGGGTGGTGGTGGGCGGAGGGTGAGGAGGGATTGAGGGCTTTTTTGACGGAATTCGGCGGGTCACGTGGCCCGGCGGCGGGTTTTCGGGTCGCCGGCGAGCGGCCAATGGCGGCGGCAGAAGCCATTCGGCCGACGGACGGCGACGGTTTGAATGGGGGTACCAAAGGCCCCGGGTCGACGGAACGGGGTCGACGACCCGCGAGGTTCGCCGGGTCGTCGGATCCGGAAAGCGCGCGCGAGGCGCGGAGGTGAGGGGTGGAGTGGTTGGAGTGTCGGGGGCTTCTTGGGTGGAATTGGTGGATGGAGTTCCGGCTGGTGGTGCGTGGATTGCTGGAGTTTGTCCGGGGTTTTCGAAGAAGTATTAAGAGTTGGAGGTTTGAGATATGGAGGTTTTGGTGGTGAAAAGTGTGAGGGAAGTTTTAAGAGAGGAGGGTGAAAGTTTGTAGATGGTCTTTATGGTTCTTTGTGGGGTTGGAGGAGGAATAGTTGGAAGAGGAAATTCATGGGGAATAGTGGGAAGTGGATTTAGGGAATCGAGCTGGAGGACGAAATTCGTGAAAAATCACTTGGAGAAGTAGTTTCTAGAAAAAAAGGTTGGAGAAAGAAATTTGGGAAGAATTGGTGGAAGTGGTTTAGAATGCGAGTGACAAGAAGACATTCATAAAGAATCATATGAATTGGTTAGGAAGTTTCGTGTTTCTTTTTTTGTAAAGTTTCATGTTTCATTAATGAAATGTTATGTATCAAGTCTTATAAAAAATCAAGAAAAACCACTTTAACCAGAACTTAGTGGTTCGAAAAACTGAATGAAAAACAGGAGTTTTGTAGTTTGCATGAAATGGGGGAAAAGTATGTTGGTTGATTTTACAGACATAACATATGCGCATGAAATTTACTAATTTCACAGGGGATATTTAAAAATTATGTGCCAAAAAAATGATGATATATCAAGCTGTAATTCTATAGGTTGTATTGTAATATAGTGAGTAAATATCAACTGAAAACAGTTACAATTGAATTGTTGTAAAATTCCAGTGAATTTATCTCATTTTTACAGTTATTTTTGTAAAATCAGTAGAAATCCTCAGGATTTACAATACAACTTTAAAATTCAGAGACGTCTCTGGGAATTTCACAGAATCCAATATTCATTTCGCTGTAATATACAGCTGTTTCTCGGAGTGTGGTTCTTGGCGCTTTTGAAACTTGTTCTTATCAACATATTTTCTGAGTTTGGAAACTGTTTTTAGGAGATAAATACATAATCCTTTTAAAAGTGTTGAATTAATGTTGACTGAGAAAAAATGAATCATCAAAAATAAAAAAAAAACAAACAATTTAATATAATTGATTTTTCATTATAATTAAGAGAGAAAATTAATTCCTGTCTCAAAATTACTTTATAGCCAACATCTTTTATTATATGTTTGAAATTAAATAAAATATGAAGAAACTAGAATTCCTAAGTTTTTTCATGTTTCCATTTAAATCACTACAATTCTTAATTCAGATGATATATTCATATTTGAGAAAAACTCACTTTTTCCAGAAAAAAGATGTTTGAAAAAATAATTTAATTTTATTAAATAAAAAAACCAATTTAAATTTCTGGAGGGAAAATGTGTACAAACAAGTTTTAAACAAACAAAACCAAACTGTATTTAATGTATTTCAATTGGTTGACGAAAATAACACAATACTAGAAATGAGAAAAAAATGGTTTTACCTGAATTTCACAACTGGAAGAAGAATGCCGATAGATCAGAAATCAACAAGAACTTCTGAATACATTCGAATACCATTACCGGCGATATTTACGGGAATCAAGTCAACTATGTTTTCTTAAACCTTTACCATCCTGTGTCCGGAACATGTGAATGTCAAAACAAAACAAATGACATAGGAGGATATGTTTGCCAACAACAAAGGACTGTTTGGAACTTGAAATTCAAACTTGCATACTACACCACCTTAATATAAAACAATACATATTATTATTTTAAAATGTTTCTGTTTACACAAACGTTAAATTTAAATTTCAATTTTAATTTCAATCTTAAATTTAAATTACTAAAAAAACTAATAACTTAATTTTTAATCACTACTTTTTAACTTGTAACTCCCTTTTCAATTAACACAAATCTAGTGCTGCCACCTTTATATTTATTAGTAAACTATCTCTCCCTCTTCAACTAAATAGGATCTGAAGAATATATTTGGGCAAGATCCTAATTAGCATCCCTTCTGCACCTCGTTTTAAAATTGCGATTGATGGGAAAAAAGGTAAATCGCAGCTGTTTCTCAAAGGTCGATGTTCACTCTGCTTTCAGGTACCAAAATGAGCTTCCAAAGAAGATCAAGTCCCGTGGAAAAGAGGCGCACCTTAATCATGAGGAACTAGTGCAAACAATGAAATGGAAGCAGACAGTAAGTACACCCGGTCTTTATCGGCGCAAACTTGCCTCATTTGCAATCCGACAAATTAATTAATCCTGATTCCGCTGCATTATTTGATTCAATCACGAACGGTTACCTGGAATGCACAAAAAGAAGGCACTCGTGGAATTCGCCGCTTAATGACGCCACTTAACGTCTAATTCCCAGCGCTTTTCGAGTCTCGAGTGTCTATTTCTTGCGTTGTTTCGACATTTTTCAGACATTAATAAGGCTTAGTGACAAAATTGTCGAATTGAAAACTCGTCATATTTTAGAACATTATGTTACATTTGTCTTTAGAGTCGTTTTTCAGTCTTCTTTTTGTCAGACTGAAATTTTGAAAAATTAATGGCAGTTAAACAATGTTAAATTTTTAATTACAAAACTAAAATTTCTGACAATTTATTAATGTAAATATTTACAAAGAGATATATTTCAATAATTGCGCTTTTCAATTTTTGCTCTGTATAATGTATGCAGATGAAAAAATGTATTAATTATTAAGACTAAGTATGATTCACCAATTAAATAGAAAAAAAGTAGACTATAGATTCAGAATAAACAAATAAATATCCAAGAAGCTTAAAAAGTTACACAAATATTAAGAAAGCAATTAAGTTTATCAAGTCAACATTTTTAAATGTTCATTTAGCTGATTGATCACTGCTAAAGTCACGGACTTAGTATCTTTTTAGTCTGCGTCATTAAACTAATTATTCAAAAATATCTAATCTTAAAAGTTATACATGACAAAAAACATTGATTTAGTAACTTATGGCCACATATCGGACTTGAGACATTGAATAAATATGAAAAAAATTAAAAATGTTTTTTAACTCGTTTCATGAAACTGACTATTTTTTATAAATTCTGTATATATTTATTTTATTTATTTTATTTTATTATGCAAAAACAATTTTCATATCAGTTGTTCATAACTTACAAACTTACACCAAACTGAATTTATATGCAACGAAATGAATAGTAACAAATGTTTCAAAATAGGTCAATGTATGTATTTAGTATCCCAAACGATTTCATAAAACATAATCCTAATATTCAATTTCACAAAAAAATAAAAAAAATTCGAAATTAACAGTCTCAAATTCCACACCTCAGGTCGACTTCCAACCCTAATCTTAAACTCTCTCAACTTCCCATTTCAACAAACTGTCGGATCTTAATCTTCAGTCTCCTAAGCACCGATCTCCTTTAAATCGTCCCTAAACCGTGTCAATACAATTCGCGCTTCTCGCACCGTCACGCAATTCCCGACCCAACGGATACTAAAGAAGCAATCTCTTTTTCCTCTGCTTGCAGCGCGGCAAGTTTTATCCCCAGTTGTCGTACTTGGTAAAAGTAAACACACCCCGAGCGGTGATGGCTGAGACGAAGAAGGCGTTCAAAAAGCTTCCGAATCTCGAGCAAGCGATCACCGCGCTGTCGAATCTCAAAGGCGTCGGCACGACCATGGCGTCGGCTCTGCTGGCCGCGGCTTCGCCCGAAAACGCACCCTTCATGGCCGACGAGTGTCTCAAGGCCATACCCGAAATCGAGGGAATCGACTACACGACCAAGGAGTACCTCAACTTCGTCCAACACATCCAGACCACCGTCGAGAGGCTGAATAAAGGTGAGTTCGCGACTCCACTTATCACCACTTCCGCCTGGAAACTCATTATCTTGGTCATTATGGTGGAAAGTCCACATACCCCCCCCCTCCACTATTTCACAGAGATGAAGTGAGAAGAAGAACAGAACACATTGCACATCTTCATCGAAACTATATGTGTATTTTTGGCTTGTTTTTTTAACGTACCTAAATTCTCCTCAAAATCACATCCTAATAGATCTAGTACATGTATAATATACGTATATAGTGAACCTTGCGATGTGCTACTTCACCTCCGATTTTGATGAAACTTTGTCAAAAAAATCCTATTAAATATGAGAAATATGGGAAAAATAATAACATTTAGCGGTCGAACTCGTATGACCTTGAAATCGATTTTTTTCCATTTGTATGTATGTTTATATACATACAAACTTCGTGTTCTTAGAGGGAGTCGAGTCTATCTATTTTATAAATGTCTATCTGATAAACATAATTTCCTATCGGGGGACATAACTTCAAATTTGCCAACATCTCTCCAACAGTAACGATTTTCGAGGCATAACTCACTGAGTTCTCTTAAATCGTCCATCCCAAATGCACTTCGCAAGTAGTCCCTTGCCGGCACGTTTGTGTAACGTGCACGTGGAAAGTAAATATTGCGTTTGATCTGCAACAACAATTCCGGAGGTAATTGGCCGAACGGCGCACGCGATATTTGCACTATCATTACAACAATATCAATATTGTCGTAGCGTCAATTTTAATTACCAACTAATTGATGAATTAATTGCGCTCGCGCGGACGGGAGCGTTCCGTTTGTTTACATTTTTGCAAGCGCCGCGCGCCAATCTTGCCGGAGCATCGAATGTAAATGTTCGATTACGCGGCTCTTTAATCGTCACGAAAATAGTAAACACAACAGAGCATGTGCTCCATTCACGCCACTCTTATCGCAACAAATTCACACCTCCGTTATCATAACAAACGCGTGTTATTCTTCCGCGTCGCTTTTCTCGCTTCCTTTTTTACTTCGCCGGCGTTTTCGTAAATATTCGGCGCAGCCGAAAGGTCAGATGGACGGCGCTCTCGGGTGACGTATCTAGATGCGGATAAAGCCTTATCTGCTGGCGCCTGCTGATAATTGAGAAGAAACGTTCTGGAAATTAATCGTCACCATCAGGCGAGTTAATTAATTTATAATTAATAGTCTATGATGGAAGTTCATGAAAACGTCAGCGCCATCTACATTCCGAAGATTTGAATGGAAAATTGAAAATAATTCTATATTTAATAAACGGAATTCTTCGCGGAATGCTAAGAAAGTACTAATTTGATCATTTCAGAATTTTGAATGTTTTTATAATAATTGTTGAAAACGTATCTATTACTTAAAATCTCATCTCTTAATGAATTTCTGTGATATAGTTAATCAAATCTATTAATTACGAAAATAAGACAAAGAGAACAGTATTTGTTTTCACGTTTTATTGCAATAAAGATTAATTTTACTTTTAGATCTAATTATCGGTTTTTAGGGCAAAAAGTTTCGGGAACAAGCTGTATTTTGTATTATTATAAGATTTACAATTGAAATCGAGTTACGCGTTTCGATGTGGCTTTGAATATTGCATTTTCATTTCAAATTGCAAATACCGCATCAATATTCATGAAATATTACGCCAATTCGGCCTGATGGACAGAGGTAATATGTAACAAATATTCCGTCGGATCGCCGTGATTTACGGGTTTGTTAAAACGGGCCTAATGGCGGTACCCGGAAGTAGACAGACGATTGTTTAGGTTCGCGGTTTTATGGGCTGCGGAATTTTTCGTCAAACGCTGCAGTTTTTGCTTTGATATTAAAAAAAGAGAGATTTACGGGGTTTTTACGTCGCGTGCAGCGACGCGCGCAGCAAAATGAGCGGTGTTTATTTTTACTGCTATTTGGGATTACTTTTTAGGACAATGTTTTTATGGACGTTTTACGCGGGTTTTATGATTCGTTAAATTATTAAAGGCTATTTGAATTTAATACGGCGCGGGCTATAGGGTTTTACCTTCTTTTTGTCAGTTTTTGATTTTCAAATTCCTACTGGGTTCCGCGCTATATAGTAGGGTTTCGGGATTCCAGATGGAGTTGGACAAATAAACTTTCGAAGGTCAGACAAATAGTTTTATTTTCAGTGAAAACTGTTTGAAATAAAAAATCGTTTAGTTTGAATACCCATAAGGCTATGTTTTGAGTAATGTGAAAAATAGTCAATTTAGTGGATTTTGAAATTGAAAAATTGCTTCTTTACTATTGTCTTTTAAATGGAAATTAAATTTATTAAGTACATTATGGTTTAAAGTATTATGAGAGAAAGCTAAATTTTTCAAAGATTTCTATAATTTCCATATTCTATAAAATCCAATTTGTTTAAATACTCCAAATATGGTCCTGTTTGTAGTCAAACCTTTAGGATTCCTGATTCCTAAACACGGTACTATAAATATATGACACCGTAAATTAGTCGGTTTCGTGTAACGAGTGGAACAAACGAAAAGTTTAATAATATCAATAATAATAATAATAATAATAATAATAATAATAATAATAATAATAATTATATTTAAATTCATTATAATACCTTAATATCGGTCTGTAAACATTATTTTACACTATTATAGACATTTTTGTGAATTCTTGTTCCACGATAAATTTACACAATAGAGCCGACGAATTCCGATCGAATCTCCCGTTTTAACAACAAAAACAAATAAAATAAAAATAACGTATACGTTATAAATAAGTAATCCTGTGAATATTGCATCGCTTTCTCAACTTGTACTTCCTATACGATAATTAATGCAACCAATTACTGAATACGAAAAATGCAACGAGTAATGAATTTTTAATTTCAAATAATTAAATTATGCAGTTAACACGATAAAACATGTGCTGACGCGGCCGCTTATTTTTTTCATATGGAAGCGAATCACGACGAACACTATCGGGTAAAAAAATTAAAAGCGATGTCGCAATAATTGAGTGAACAACGGCGTTTGAAAATTTAATACAAATACAGAATGGTTTAACATGAATATCGTTTTTAATAGCTTTTCGCGGCAAATACATTGGTGAAATAATAATACCGTATTGAGTGGTGTCATAACATCATTGTAAGGTTCTAAAGTGTTTTCACTTTATTAATTATTTACTATTAATTTATTATAAAACGCAACGTAAAAAGTGCATTTTTTACCATATCACTTAAAAAACGTATTCATTTAATGTTATTAATTCTTTAATTATTTCATAAAAACAACTTATGACTTTCATTCTCCGGTAATTTAAAATTGCGTTACGATTCAGACCAGTGAATGAATTTTTAAAACAATTTTTTTCATAATCCGCAAATTTTTTTCAATAATAAACGAACATGGCATGCATGTAATCCGTGAAAAAAAAAAAAAAAACATTTTTCGGCTATCCAGTTGAACATTGCAACACACAAGAAAAAAGTTTTGAAAGTGCAGACCTGCCACATGTACATCACATTTCACTCGGAGGCTGGAAAAGATTTATATTTAATTTATGCGCGCATATCAGATTTCTTTTGATATTACACGGTATCTATTTGCAATCTATGGATACTGTAGTTTCAAAAGAAACACCGGATACACGTGTATATCTTATATCATATAAAATTACCGCATGTTATAATGCATGCGAGTCGCTTCCACGTCATTGCAATTCAGCCGCCGAACGTCACGGCGGCGCTGCACACGAAAATCGTGTGCAGCGAAAAAGTGGCCGGCAGTCGCGGTTTCGCGGCGAATTATCAGTGTTTGATTAAGATAGGCTGAAACTGATATCGGGGATTCTTTTTCTTGTTTTACATAACCGACATTATCGAGATAAATTTAGTCGAAAGAAAAAAATGGCGTTCGCTGTAATAATGATGCGAGCTGATGTCGTAGTGTGACTAACCTAAGTTAACGTATAAGTGACGTGAATCACACATCATTTTCTCGGCAATGCATTTTTCGGAGCTTAATTAATTTTAGAGGTCATTGTCTTTATAAGTGCACTTATCAGATTAAAAAGGAAACTATATTGAAAAAAGATTAAATATAGGACTAATAGAACAGTTTCAATTAATAATTAAACTATTTGAACAGTGTATTAACTTTGATTTAATTCTTATCTGTTTCATGTAAATATTTATTTAAATGCTGAGTTTTTTACCGTCTATCTATTATTTCTATTTTAAAATGTGTCTGCCCTTCGAATTGTGAATCAACTTATTTATAGACTGTTTACATTGATATAATCATGTATTCACTAATTACCAGTTTCAAAATATACCCCTTTATACTCGAACATGAAGCATTATTTATGTACGAAGAGAGAAATACAGTAAATATGTATGAAGCTCAGAATAGCATATATATGTCAGGAAAAAAATGTTCATTTTGTCAAAAACAAAACACTGAGTTCATTCAACTTAAATTTTTTTCATGAATACACAATACTTGTTCAAAAACTGTGAGATTGTGGGTATTTTTTTCATTTGTAACACAAAATTAGTTCAAAGTACGATGTTGTATTTTTTTATACATAGTCAGACTGTAGTACTGTTCTATTTTACACATTGAATACACCTGCAGAGGTACTTGATTTAACTGTTCAGAGTTTTCATTAGTTTTTCCATCACTTTTATTACAATTATTATCTTTTTAAAATATGTCGTTTCAACGATTATATTCCCATTGAAAATTGATTCAATAAATTTTCAGACTCTAGAAAATTATTATGTTCTAGAAAAGAATATATATTGTGGAAAGTTATTCATCATTTTGTCACTTTTCAAAGTGACAAAAAATATGTGGTACATTAAATTGTACATTTTACTTAGTGTATTACTTTCTTACAATTACATTTCATTCTCTCAGATGTACAGAATGTTTTGCATCGTTTTAAAGTCAAATATATTATTTCGACACTATCAATGCGAAACACCTCAAAATAAGTGACTTTTGGCTCAACGCTATTCTACTGGCTGTTTTCAGTAGAATAGCGTTGTTTTTTGCAAACGGCAGAATGTTGCAAATTATACACATTTGCTAGTGCGTTTTTATTTTCTGCCGTTAAAATATATTTTTTAAATAAGTGTCTGTGACAATCAAAATACCTTCACGTATTTTGATTGTTACAGACGCCAGTCAAAACAAACACTAATCAAGTCAGTAATTATTGAAGGGAAAAAAATGTAAATAAAAAGGATAAGTTACCAAAAAGGTTTCAAAATAGTTTTATCTTCACTTGTTGTTCTATGAAATTTCATTTTTAAAAACTCTGTAAAGATGTACAATTTAAAATTCGAAATCACATCTTTTTGCTGTTATTTTTACATAAAATAAATAATACATACATGTATTACATAAACTATCATGTTATGACTGTTGTTACTTGACATTTGAGAAAAGTATGTAGACACCGGAAATTTCCTTGTGTTGTAACAGTTTTGACAATAATTTGATATTTGAATATGTGTGTGAAAAAAATCCTATTTGCACCAGTGTCATCTTATTTTTAAAACTTGACTTCCAACTGGATTCCCATTCTTTCATCATTTAATCCGTATATATTTCAAGCCCACATTAAATGTGAACCCTTATTCTATCAAAAGCACGTTAAAAAAACGGTTTTTCAAAAAAATCTCAACTTCTTCGATCAAACCTAACTACTTTAAGCCATCTAACTCCACTTTTCCCCCACATGCGAAAAAAAAAGAACTGTAAAATTACGCTGTACATCATTTTATAGTAAATGCCCTGTAACCGAAAAACTGTAAAATTACAGTAGAACTGTAAAATGAATTCCAGTTAATGAAGATTTTAGTAACATGACAGTTACTATACCTTTCAAGTCAAGATTCCTCACAGTTAGGTTCTTTACCAAGATTTGAATTTACGATCATAGGACGATTGAATTGAACTGCAATTAATGTCGATATTTAACATTAAATTCAATTCTCTATCACGTTTTTGAATCTTTACAGTACAAAGTGTAAAATTACACTGCATCTACTGTAATATTATAGTAATACTGTAAAAATACACCCAAACTTACTGACAAACAAAAATTTACAAACAAAAATTTACTGTCAAACTCTTCTTTACAGTGGAACTTTAAAATTAAAGTACATATGCTATATTATTTCAAATTCACTATAATATTCCACTGCATTTACTTTAAACACTGCAGTTTAACATTTTTCTTCAGCGTAACCGCCCCACGTGCTTCCCCCCTCCCCCTCGCCACGACTCGTCAGACTAAAGACGCGCGCCCTCTGCTCCTTCTGTTCGCAGCATCCAGCAGCGAGGCCTGGAGCCCGCACAGGGTGGAGCTCGCGCTCTGGACGCACTTCGTCGCGTCCGAGCTGAAGCCCGAGCTGCTCGACGGGATCCCCGGGACGACGGAGAACGGCAACTCGCACGCGCCAAGCAACGGCGAGAGCACCGAGCCCTGGGACGACAGCAACCCTGAGGTCGCGGCGCTCAACGGCAACAAGGACGCGGCCCTCGATCCGGCCGGCATCGACGAGAACAGCACGACCACGTCGTTCACCGAGGACTCGCTCGACAAGCCCGCGACGCCCATCACCGCGTCCGTCGTCGCCAGCGAGGACACGAACGACAGCCTCGCCACGAACGAGGACAGCAACAACACGCCCAACCGGCCGACGGACAGCGACGACACCGAGGACTCGCAGGACGCGCAGGAGCCGCCGACGAAGAAGAGCAAGAAGTGACCCCCGCGAACACTCACGCCCATCTAAGCCGCGAGAGCGCCCCCTGGCCGCGACGCCAGCGCCGCCACACATGTATATCGCGTACGCAATTAATATTCACGATTACGATCATTCATGGTTATTATAACGAACGATTATAATATTGAGATAATACCGGAGCATTACCGTAATTTATATACTTAAAGCCGACGGACGAGACACGTGCCCGAGCGCGAAGGACCGTCATTGGGACCCAAGCGGCGCCCCCTGCCGGCCGTCCCGGGAAACTCCCTCTGTTAGAGAACGCGGTTTTCGTTGCTTCGGGGGGGTCGTCGCGCGATCGCAGCGCCACCATCGCAAAAAGTAAAAGAAAAATAAGAAATTGCGGTCCCAATGGCCACGCCGAGACACGAACGCGCAGGGCTTTTTATGTACAGGGATTCAACTAGTATTTTTGCATAACCGGAGACGACGGCACGGGATCGCGCGGGGTGGCCGGGGTTAACGTTGTCGCGTTGTCGTAATTGTGATTGTGTGCAAGGGACCGAGTGCGTGAGAGTGCGAGTGAGAGAGAGGGAGGGGGCGGCTCGTCCTCGCGCGTTGGATCGTCGATCATGTTCGTCGCGCAGCGGTTACGTCACGCCGGGCGCCGGCGCCTTTCATTGTCTTTGTCATTCGCATGTGCAAACATTCCACATATTTTTAAATGTACACTAGAAACGAACGGGGAACACGAGGTGCGAGCGAGCACGTGGGAGATGTGTGTCAATGGCGAGAGAGAGAGATTGGGAGAGGGAGGGAGAGAGGGAGTGAAAGTAGGAAGAGGAGCGTCCTTCATTTGCGACTCGAGCAGCGTTGGTTCGTCGGCGACGTGTCCCGCCGCCACCCCTTGGTTTCCGTGTTTATTTAAGTAAGAGCTTAACATTATGTTTCTTAACGTTACGGTTGCTAAATTCGCGAGTTGCTCGCCAAGTACAAACGGGACGTCGACGCGCAACTGTGTTAGCATAAGCGGGCGAACTGTGTGTTCCGGCTTTAGACGGACCAAATCGATATGTTCACATGCAAGATTAATAAAGTAACAAGGATTTGAAATAAAGAGCGTACAAGTGATCATTGTACTTGGTTGTGTCTGCACCAACGCATCGCAAGCCACCCCTATCACCTCGATCCTGCTGACAATCTCGATGGCTCTTCTAAATGGGTCATCATTACATCACATACCTGCAAATTCTACATTCATTTTCTTTCAGGGACAAAAAGTAAAAAATTCAGTTTTTCTGCAGTTCGATTACTTGCTATGGCCTACAATTTACCTTTCTTAAACAAATTGAAAGTAATAGAGAGAAATTCAAATATTTATTGGTCCAACTGATTTTTTTTTTAAGTAAATTGGACCATAAAATTCATAAATTTCTTTCTATTAGAATCAATTTCTTTGAGAAATAGTCAGTTGAAAGTAATAGAAAGCAGTTAGAATGCAGTAAATGTATATTTTTTATTTTTCATCATTCAACTTCACAGTTGTTCTCTACTAATGAGACTGAGAATATCCCAAATCTGCTTTCGTTATCTTAGTTTTGGGATGAAGAGACATACGAACGAGTGAGAAACTTAACATCTCAATACAATACCGCCATTTCCACGACACAGGCGAATCCTCTTCGCGATTCTCCAGCTCTCTCCACCGTATCACATGACCCATTAAGGAAACCCCAAGACGTTTGCAGCAGGCTCTTTTCACCGGTCATTTCCGCTTTCCCCCGCCAATTTCCCGTTCGCCGACTCGTTCATTTGTACAAATCCGCGCATCCCCATGTCTCACTTCCCATCGACGAGAACGCATGTCGCGTCGTCCTGTACTTCAAAACGACGCGAGCGCCACCTTGCAAGGCACAAAGCTAACCGAAGTAACGACGGGCCGCCGAGCGGCTATTTTTATAACGCGCGTTTCCAAAACCGCAATCACGACTGCTAACCCTGACCATCGCTGTCGTTGTTAGCGAGGCATCGTTGTACGACGCACGTGGCGACGGGTCATTTGTTCTCCTCTCGTTTCCCTTTTTTTACGAGCGTCACCCGAGTTACGACTAAACGCGCGGCAGAGGGCGCTTTTCACCGCGATTTTTCGCTTAATAGTATCCGATCACGGCGACGCGGAGCGTTTCAATGTTAGAGCGATAACTAATTATTAATGAGTCGTGCGGAGCACTGCCACGAGTGACGACATGTCGGAAGGGACGGTTCGCCGTTGGCCGGGAGGGGGCAGGCGGAGCGGGGGGAGGGGGGAGGGTCACGGCGAGACTTGCGTGCGATTGCGATCGGTTTTCGGCGCGCGCAATACGGCAACGACGAGAGAGCGACTAGTTGAGAGAGACTTCTGCATATTGTACCTCATTAATAGGATCCTGACAACAGTTTATATACACTACCTAGCGCTGAATATGATAAATTTAGATATTTCACTTATGGCCTTAAAGAAACATGAGAGAAATGAAAAAAAAAAGAAAAAACGACAAAAAAATGAAAACCGATTTACAGCGACCTTAAGTTGGATATTCATTAGTTGATATACGATATGATATAATTACTCTGGTTGTACGGAATAACTATTAATATTATTATACTGTATAACGAGGCGAGAACGGGAGGGTGAGATGAGATTCCGCGAGTCGAGTGCCGGTGAGGTTCACGGGACGCCGAATGTGGTTAAACGTATAATAGATAATATAATGGTGATGACGACGAGGAGATTGTGTGTCGATGACCGTAAAATGCGCGAGAAATAATTTTAATGACAAATTACGTCGGCGATTCGATCGCCGCATAGCGGGTTGAGAACAGGCGATTGTAATTATCAGAGTGAATATTAATGTAGTGGATGATTATTTAAAATTAAAAATAAAAGTAAACAATGAATCTCGAGATGCGCGACGCAGGCTTGTCTTTTCGCACCCTTAGTCACCTGCCCAGTCGTATTGAAACAGGTTGGAATTTTATCGCAATTTTCAGTATAAGTGATTATTTACATTAAAAAATTTGCATTTTCGTTATTTTCAATTTATGCGACCATTTGCAAAAATGTGAAAAACTCTGAAAATATTAATATTAATGATGATTAATGACTGTTAGAGAAATATAAATAGGCAAGTGGAAAATATTTTTTTCGTGCAAAATTTAAATATTTAAAGCTAAAGAAAGAAGTTTTTTTTATAATTTTCAATATGTGCCACCATTCGAAAAAATATGAAAAATACGTTTAAATTTGTTTTGAACATAAACGCCAAAAATTAATCTAAAATATTGCTCAAGATGAGAATTTTGCGTTCGGCTGGGATTTTTTTCATGTTCCTAGGATGCCATAGAACGGGAGAAAATAAATAAAACAGAAAAATCGCTTTTTCAGTCATATCTCGTAAACGGATGAAGTTAGAGAGCTGAAAATGTGTCAACCCGAGGCAATTTTGATTCCGAATAATTCTATTATAGTAAAAACTTATTTGGTTCAATGGCTCTTTTATCCTGCTTATCCTGCTATGCTCTTTTTAAAAAATGTCAAATTTCTTAAATGTTTTATTGTTTGATTTTTTAAAGTTTGTCCATTTAAAACATTTTTTTTATTTTTAGGTAAGATTTTCTCAGTTAAGAATGACATTATTGAATATTATATAGTACCCTATTTTTTTGTTAAAAAATTGATATTTTCAGACAAATAAAAACTTAGTTTAAAAAATAATAAAAACTCAATTAAATTTACATTAAACTAACTGAAAATAAAAACCTAAAAACACCGTCCAAGATAACATATATATTGCCCAAAGACAATGCCAGGCACGTTTCGAATTCGAGGTAAGTTATCCAGCTGATTTATTTCAAGTACTCATTGCATTCAAAGTAAATTGTACGTCGTAAAAGGTCGTCCTTTACGGATACAACGCTTAATGCTTTTACGAGGAATAAAGCAATGACGATCCTTTTTTATACGGTTTCGACGTGGCTTTTTTTCGCTCTCGTGGTCGATGAATTATTATTACCATTATCTCGTTTTTATTGCGTTTAAATGCGCGCGCGTTATAAAAGCTGTCTCCTTGGAAAACAGTTGTTGGTTACTTAACGTCGGAGCGTCCTGAGTTGCGTCGCGAAAAATGGTTATTTTCAGCGAAGTCCCGACAATATCGGGACGTCCCGAGTGTAAACGAGGCAAAAACTGGACTATAAAAAACGGTGGCATTTGGCTCGATTTGCAAGTGAAAAGTCAAGAGCAGAAGGGGACTGCAAATAAATCGCGAATTTCAAGAATAACGTCGGATGATCGATCGACGCGAGGCTAATTACGGAAAGTCCGGATTAAATGACGCGAATTTCCTTTCCTTTCCCTTCGAAAAACGGGCGTTTCAAGTTTAGCGGAATAATCCCATAGCAAGTTCGCTACGTAATCTTCGTAATCTAAAGGGGATTTGGCATAAAATTGGTCGGCGATACTGATTTATTTACAACTTTACGGGAAATTAATTACGGGGTCTAATGCGCTTATGCGAACGGAGCTTGGGAAACTGCTTCGACGGGAAAGTTGACAATTTTTTGGTCGGAAAAGCTGTCTGAGACGGTGTTTATAAACTACGGGTTTGAGAAGTTTTTTTTACATAATAGGTTGAATCAATCTTAATGGTAATGGTGAATCAACGTTGATGCAATGTGGAAGGATTTTAATAAGGGGGATGCATAAAGTTGCATCAACGTAGAATAAACTTTTGTTCAACGTTGTGGCGAAGTTATCATTTTAACGATGAATGGATTTTCAACCTAAACGTTAAATTTGTGGTTTTGAGGAAAAACCAGTTAAGTCACATTTTTTGACAAATTTGGTTAAGAGCGGAAATTGATATATTTTTAT